>OMLP01044115.1:1581-14382 GCA_900302685.1 Spondyliosoma cantharus
GAACCTGCAGGAGCATAACAAAGGAGGTCAGAGGTCAAACTGTTTGTCATTATATAAAGAGAGCAGGAGAGAGAGAGAGAGAGAGAGAGAGCGGGTGGGCAGAAACAGCTGAAGGAAATGAGAGAATATTAAGGCGAGTAGATGCTGAATAATGGGCTCCATTTGCATCTGACATGTTTTACACGATGTTTATTTAGCTGTTGCTTTTTTTTTTTTTGGGAAAGTGGATTTTAATGAGGGAGAAGGGCAGAAGGAGCCATCGGCATTACAAGCGAGCAGCAGCAGCGAGACAGGGAAGGGTCAGGCCCGGGCTAAATAACGATCAGGGATGTTTTCACATAAATTAACGTCTGTTTTCGTTGGGGCACGAGTGTTAATGTTGTCCGCCAAGAGCACGGAGCTGTTTGTTCTGGTATTAGAGGAAGAACTGGCTACTTAAAGGGGCAGTCAGTGTGATAAATAGTGGACAGAGCCACACATCGGGTCGTGGTTTGATGTTTTTAAGCTTCAAGGTCGACATTATTGTTTGTGTCCATATTCAGACGAGATGGAGGAGCTGGGAGGATATTTTGTTAGTTAGAAAGCAAACCCCTGATTAATTGTCTTTATTACTCTAAATTGGACCATAATTCACAAATTGGACACCACGTTGTGTTGAACCAGACTTGACACCAGCAATCGAGACCACAAAGTTATCAGGAAACGGTTTTAACGAGGTAATAAACTAATAAGAAGTAGGGTCATTTTCTCATAAGCTTACATAGAGTTAGACTTTGATTTAAAACCAGGAGTCGCCCCCTGCTGGCCATTAGAGAGAACGGCGTTTTAAGGCACTTGAATCCAAAATCTATACAGTCTATCGATCCTAATGTTCAGTACGAGTCACCCACTGAAACCAGTTTATAGTCTCATCCATAACTCTTATCTTGGCTGCTGCTTAAGTTTTTAAAAAGCCTCTTGCAAGTCCTCAAACTTTATAGAAGTGCACGCTAACACTTTACCTCGAGCAGGAACCTTTCCTGTTTTTCATGAAACCTCACACGATTACACGTGTGTCTAGTCGGTTCTGACATTTTCAGATTCATACTAATTGACTCACAGGGGCTCTGCAATTAAAGGTCGACAGCAGGCGGCGAGAGACTGTTTAAAGTTTAAAGTCTTGGCAGCGTGTACGGGTGATATAATGGGGATGATGATGACATTTGTCGTCAAACGTTTTGCCAACATCAGTGTTTGCTTGAACCCCGCCTTTCAAACGGAGCGACCGGGCGACACCGCTCAGCACGCCTGCCAATGAAAAGCGAGAAGCAGCGTAATGCTCCGTGCTGCGCTACGCGGCGCCGAGCCATTTGTCATCCGCTGACAAGCCATGCAGCAGAAAAAAAAATGAGCCGAGGCCAACGTCAACAGCGTCTCGCTGAGGGAGAAGCAGGAAAAGTGAAATCTCACAGAGAGAAAGGCAGGAAAGAAGTGACAGCGGGGGGGGAGGAAGGAAGGAAGGAAGGCGTGATGGGGGGAAATATTTGAGAAAGGAAGCTTAGAAATGCAGATAAGAGGTAAAAGGAATAACGGAGAGGAAACGTTCGGGGAAGAGAGGAGGAAGAAGTGACGGAAGGAGAGACAGAAAAATGCAGCGGAGTGATAGAGAGATGTGATTAAGGGGGACAAGAGAGAGGAGAGAATTTTATCTTGGTGAGAGAGTCTCCAAATCCTCCTGCTGACGGACATTTCCTCTTCCTTTAAATACCTTGATCTGAATTGCTTTTGTCTGTGTGTGTGTGTGTGTGTGTGTGTGTGTGTGTGTGTGTGCGTCTCAGTAATCTAAGGAGGCTTTGTGCTGCCATCGCCGGGTTTAGTCTTTCAGGCCAGGATTAAATCCACTTGTTGAACACAATGATGTTACAAGTGGCTCCTACGAACACCGTTCTCACTAAATTGTGGGAAAGGAAGCCTTAAATCGTTCATAATTCATTTCGAAGCGCTGCCGTTTCCTCGTTTCTGCTTCGTTTTCTGCCCTGCGCTCCTCCCGAGAGGGTTTAAACGACAAATACAAACCCTCCGTGTCCCTGCGAGCTGCCTTAACAAGAAAAATATCAACTTTGTGTGACTTGACAATTGTAAGATTGCTGGTTTGTGTCTGTATCTCGATGCAGCGCGGCTGAAATTGTAGGTTTTCATGACGGCGGACAAAGTAAACCTGACAGGATTTGTACGAAGCTGTCATGAGGATGGAGGAGAGCGTGGAGAAGCGGAGCGGAGTTTAGTTTCTGCCCCAGCAAACTGTTCAAGGAGCGTCTGCACAACACGAACACTGAACGATGTTGGCGTTATCGATACTCGTTTCACTCCTATAAAGACAAAATATCCACGATAATAATCAGAGAACTAAAGATTTATGCAGCCCACTGGAGATTAAGATGTCTTCCTGGCAGAATAACTAATATTAAATGAAAAATGAGAGGACACAAATCAAGCCAATTAATTGTGAAATGACTTCCAAAGCTTTACACATCAGTAGTTATAGTCATGGCTTATGGCTAAAGTGACACCTACAAAGACAACGACACTGCTGAAGGTTGCTAAACTCGAAAACGGCTGATTTGAAACCATTTTTGGCAGCAGTCACTCTCACAGAGTCAAAATAAGGCCTTAAAGTCAAAGAAACATCCTCAGCTGTTCGTCCTGGCAGCAGAAGCGGCTGAACGCGTCTTCCAGGAAGAGATAAAAGCGGTTTAAAAAGACGGATGGCTCAGTTGACCCAGTGCCTCAGCCACATTCGAGCTCCAGTGGCCCAATCAACCAATCATAAATTAGCTGCGGCAAGCTGTTATTAAAGGGTTCAAACATCCGCCCAGCGACGGAATCTCACTCTGAGCCGTGATTGGTGGGACCGCCTGGGGCGCCGCGGCAACGACGGGTCGCAGCAGTGACACGGAGCAATGCTGGTGTCGACGCCGGGTCAGCAGAGGAGGGAGAGACCAGTGTGTGTGTGTGTGTGTGTGTGTGTGTGTCAGCTGTCACACTCAGCCATTCTCATTAACTGAGCAGCTGATTTACTGTTGGTTTAATTACAGACCTCTGGATGCCAATCAATTAAGGCCTTAAAGCACCGCCTCCAACAGCAGCCTCCCAGGGGTTAAGGTGTGTGCACGAGTGTGTGTGCACGAGTGTGTGTGCATGCGTGTGTGTGTCCCTTAAATCAGGAAGTGCTCGAGACTAAAGCTGTATTCCGTCTCTAACGACGGAAGAAGAGCTCAGGACCGCTCTGCTTTCACTAATGGACTCTTTATTAAGTGGCGTTAAACTACACAGACGGTTGTGACCGCTGCACGTACTGGGATCACAGTAATCTGATTACTACTACATAGAAGCTTGAGTACAACTTTCTTACACTGGACAAGCAGCACAGGACAGTTTAGCTAATGAAACATTTCATTCTTATAAATATATAATTCAGGTTTCTAAACAGACTCTTGAATGTTTCACTGAACAGATTACACGGTCTGCGTACTGATCGGATTACAGTAATCTCATTAAGATACAGTAATGAGGATTAAGCGTTTTCTCATCTTTTCACCTTTATTAACGGGATTTTCCAGACATGTGGAACAAATGACGCCTTTATTCAGCCTGCTGTGCTGTTTGTGCTCCGTCCGTATCATCAACCATGCACACGAATCCTATCAGCCTAAAGAAGACGAAGAACGAGGATTAAAAGAGAGAGAAGGTGGGTGGGAGGGGGTGGCGAGTCCAAAAGCAACCCAGGCACAAATATCAAGAAACGAGGAAGGAAAGACTTCATCGTCGTGTCGAAATCATAAAAAAAAAAGCAACATGTTACGACTATCAGGTCTAAATCAGGGCTTCTTTCTTCTAACTACTTTATTAATTGGGGTAAATCATAAATCAGTCACACAAGGGTAGAAAGGTTGTTTGCAAAATGGTTTCAAAACAGAAAAATATTCAGTTTCCTCCCTGTTATTTAAAAACTACGTTCTCGCGTGTGTTCGAGCGAGCGGCTGACATGTAGCTAAGAAAAAAAAAAAGGCGAGGTGAGAGAAAGCGGCGCCTCCTGTGAGCAGAGAGTCCGCCTGCCAACTTCATTATCTTTATCTTTGAATACATAACGTCGCCTCATGCATACTGTAATGCCCCTTCGTGAGCTGAATATCCGCTACCTGGCTGTCAAACCGCTTGGAGGAAGCCGGGAGCTCGTGACACGAAGGTCACAGGTTCACGTCCCTGAACAAGCCACCCAAAGGTTCATATAAACCCCCCCGAACTCCACCGATAACTAACAGTCCCGCATGTAAATCTGCAAGACAGTGCCGCTTAAATTAAGTCCCAGTGGGATTGATTGAGTAATGCACTTATCTGATTCCTATACATCACCTGTGTGCAGGGGGGAGCTGCTAGTTAACGGGTAATGAGCTATCTATATGCACACGCTATTTTATATAGGCTGCACCCTAGTTACAACATAAAGACAGATATGGTAAGTAAATGAGATAAGCTTTGACGAAATGAAATGAGTGTGAGAGCGAGAGGGGGGAGAGAAGGAGGGAGGCGGAAAAGGAACGACGAAGACTGATGAACAACTTTTGAGCTGTGTGAGAAAAAAAGTGAGTGAATTATGGGTAAGAGCAGGTCGGACAGCGGAGGGATAATTCAGCTCCCGGCGTTAATGCGGTTTAATCAGTGCAATGAATAAAGGACGTTCTGACTGCGGGATTAAAACTTCCTATATTCTGCTTATTAAAACCGCATTAATGTGATCTGGATGCATTAAAAAAAACGAGGCTGTGTTCAAAACGTGCCGCTCTGATCCAGTCCCCTGCTTCAGCCCTGCAGCAAGCAGCAGCCTCCAGGTCTGAAAGATGAAGCCAACACACAAGTGCCAAAAACCAGCAGCTCCTCTCGAGACTTTGCTTCAAAAGAGAGTCCGTCCTCACAAGATCCCGAGTTAAAATGCCCCGAAATTCAAACTGTTTTGGTCGACGGGGGTTGAATTCTAGCCACTGTTCTCGACTTGTCGGTCGTGTTTGTTTTGGATAATCTTTAACAGAACTGGACTTGGATTGACGTTAATTAACAGAACGCAGCCGGCGTTTTCGACAGCTGTGGGAAGAGCTTCTGGAGGAATAAACACCCGGAGTCGAGGAGAGCGCAGAGCTTGTTCCCCTCTTTTAAGTTCAGGCAGACCAGCCACAGGAGGGGCGCTGGTTCCCTCTTGAAAACACTGTGAAACACGAGCCCACGACCCCGGTGGTTCCGGTCAGAAACAAGAAAAGGGTATTTTTCTCGTGAATTTACGATTCTCATTAGGCGAATCGCAAACAGCGCGGGCAGAATTTTAAATCCGCCAGCGTTGGACTTTAACCTCAACTTACACGACTCACTGAAAACCCATCAGCGACTCACAGACTCCAGCCGGGGACAAAGAACCTCGACTGACCTCCGCCACACGTCTATTTCTCTAAGAAAAACGCACTTTTCTTCACCTCCGCGCGGAAGACGAGATCTCGTCAGGCTCCGGGAATCACAGACACGTCCTGCAGTGCATGCAAGCTTTGTAATTCACAGCTTCCCACAACCTCACGCTCATCCGCTGGCAGATTTATTATCAAAGCGCCTGTCGGAGCCGCAGAGGACGGGAAAGTTAAACATACGAGACAACACGCACGCACAGAAGCAATATAAGTGGAGAGCAAATACAGCTCATCTCTTGCTCATATAAGACGGAATGTGTGATGCACTGACACCTACTCTACAGACGGATATATGGCCGTGTGTGTTTGTGTGTACGTGCTCTGACACCCGGCCTGCAGAGGTGAACACATGCAGGTGTGTCGGGGGGGGAAGCGTGACACGTACAGAACGAGCCCGCACAACTTTTCCCTCCCTGTTCACCACGCAAGAGCGAGAAACACAATACGGGCTCCTTCTGTGAGGACGCTTCGCAAGGGTGACGTGTCAAAATTCACTTTCGGCCGAGTTCGGATTTCATTCCCCGCAAAACCAGACGAGGACAAAGTGCTCGGGAGGAACGATGCTGCGCATTTCTGACGCTTGGAGGATTCTTAGATCATTAACTCCAATCTGACCCGTCGACGAGCGCGTGAAGTCGACGAGCGCGTGAAGTCGACGAGCGCGTGAAGTCGACCTCCGCGTTCGCCTCTGCTCTGTGAGTGAGTGGCGTTGATAGAAGCTGCGGCAAACGGGCTGTTCTCACCCCGTTTTTTTTTAAAAACTGGAACAAATACTTTGGTGTCCTTTCAAAGCTGCCACAAACCACTTAACAGACTTAACAAGCCCACAAGGAACAATGGGCCACATTTACAGGCCTGTTTCGTCAACAAAACATAATGTGGAAGAAGGTAGAATGCAAAACAGGGAACTCGTTTTCTCGATATCAGCCTGGTATTTCTGCCTCGAGCAGTATTATATGTCTGATCCTGCAGGTTAGGTGCACAACCTGCTCCTTTATCTGCTCATGTGTTTATCGTCAATTTACACTTAATTACATATTCTTCAGCTGCGCCTTAAACTATCCATCTATCCATCTGTTATTTACTGCAGATCTGCCATTTTTACATGCATGATTTTGTAGTTACGGCTCCAGACAGGCGCAGCGTAGGTTTATTGCGGTGACTTAAACAAAGACACGCCTCCGTTTCTCCGAGGGTCGATCTCCAAAATCTAATTAAAGAGTCGATTCTAACACGAGCAGCCTCAGGTGACCAGACTGAAGTTGGAGTATCGCGTTCGTCACACAGAATTAACGTGTGAAGTGGATTCAGAGTTTGTCAGTAAACAAACAGACGAAGAGAGGGCCGTCAGGAATTCAAAGCTAAAATTGAAGATGCTTCGTGTGTAACGGGAGGAGGTTTAAATAAAACCCCAGCACACCTGAGAAGTTTAGAGGCCGTTTCTAATTTCTGGGTTGGACGGTGGGACATTTCTGAACGTCAGTCGAAGCGAACAGACGCTTCGTAACGACAGGGACGATGTATCTGTTTCTCTACGATCTCCTGCGATCCTCCTTTAGTTTCACTCTCCTTCTCCACTCGCTCCTCTTTCTTCCTCTGATGATATTATCTGAATTGGCAAGAGAAAGCAAATTCCATATATAATTAACAGCCCTATCAGATCATCCACAGTTTACACACAAACACGGCGCGGTTTATTCATCCACTCAACAGCTCCGCGGTCTCCGAGTTGATTTCTAGAAAAACTAGATTAAAAAGAAAACAAGTCGGCGACGGACGAGAGCTGCGGAGTAGAAACAGATAAACAGAGAGCTGTGAAATAATTATGGCGTTTCTTCAGAACTGAGTGAGACGTTGGTTTTTTTCTTTGTTCAACGAAGAAACATTTTAATTAAAGAACAACAGCTGAGGGTTGGCATGAAGACTGAAACTGGACACTGACAAACTCCCTTCAGAAAACGCAGCTGATCATCTCTACGTGGAGATTAGACGGCGTTTTATTAAAGCGCCAAGACGACTTTATCGCTTTTCATTCCCCTAATCGACACGCGAAACACGGCCAGCGATCGCTCCTCATGTATCCACCACCGTCTTCCTCTCCTGCCTGACTTTTAGCTATAATACAGTCTCTGTAACTCAAGTCTCTTCTGTGGAACGTTTCACTCTTTTGCATGAAATTCACTCGACGGCTGGATGGAAATGCGGCCGCGGAGACAAAAAGAAAGGAGCGAGACGGTGGATGAGGTCCGGGGAGGGGAGGCGGGGGACGCGATTGGCATTGCTGGGATTCCTGTTTGAAGTGCTTTGTTGTCAGTGGGCGTGCACGCGCCTGTGTGAGAGCAGGCCACAGTTGGAAATCTCTCACTCGGGGGGAAATTTAACAAGACTTACTTAACTTCACTAACGACTTTAAGGTCCCAGTGAGAGACGGACAAAGCAAACAGAGATCAGACGGTTCTGCATTTTTGGAGCCATCCTACACGATAACGCAAAAACGTCCTCGGAGTGATTCTGTCGGGCTTTTAGTCCTGCCAGCTCGTATTGATCTGCGGATGCGGCTCCGCGCGGGCGAGCTGATCGTCACCCGAGAGGTCACGGCGACGACTTTTCTCTCTACAAGAACGCTTAGATTCTTTTTGTTTTCACCTCCTCCACCAACGAAGCAGCAGCAGTCGGCACACACACACACACACACACACACACACACACACACACACACACAGAGACAGTGCAGTTATTGACAGACGACACCTGTTAACTCTTAATGAAACGACTGACAGACGGACCGGGGGAATCATGACGGAGGCTACGGAAATGATCAACATCCCCTTTTATTGGATCCGCTCAGCCGAGCCTCCTGCTGAACGCTGGGAGCTTTTCTGGCTTCTCTTCCTCACTAACTCACAAATAGGTGATGAGAATCAATAAACAATAAGACAGGAAACCGCGCCGACGCTTAATTTATGACGTGAAAACAAAAGGAACTCCGTCGCTCCTTTATAACGCAGAGCACCCACTCGTGGCTGTAAAACAATGTCGAGAGAAATAAAAGAGACGTACTGCGTCGGACAGAAGTTTTGGAGAACAGCCAGGAGTCTTTTGAAAAAGAGATTGAATCTGCTTCGCTCAGCGTGAAGTGTCAGTCGTTCAATAAATATAAATCCAGAGAACACAGAGTCTTTACTCCAGCAGGACAGACACCTGCGTGAGAGGGAGAAGTACTGATGCTTTACTCAAGTACAAGTGAGAAACTAAAGGCTCTGAAAAGTGCTCAAAGTATAAAAGTATCCCCTACTAGATGAGCATTTCTTTGCAAGGCGAGCTGAACGACACGTCATATTAATTCATTTAAAGCCTGTTAATGCTTGATTCAACTGTCCAAAGGTAGAATCAGGAGGATGTGTCTGAGCAAGAAAGTCAAGAAAAATCAAGAAAGTAAACACTAGAAAGTACAGGGAGTAAAAGTTAACTACAGAAACCTGAAAAAAGTATTTGTCCTTTCCAGCTCTGGATAAATAACGTTAAAAACACAAACTTATCATTATTTATTTAATAACTCAAACTCCTCCGCGGCCTCTTGAAGTCGTCTGAACTTTCTCTCGGCCTTCTACAGACCACGTCTTTGTCCACTCCTCTCCCTCCCCCAGCTAAACCAGCGAGGAATGCAGTTGATGAGGATTTCCCAGTCTGTGTGTGTGTGTGTGTGTGTGTGTGTGTGTGTGTGTGTGTGTCTGCCCTCCGGTTATGTGGAGGTGCACACCTGCAGGGCACCTGAGGTCGCGGGGTCACACACACACACACACACACACTCTGTGGGGACGTGCATGACTGGGCACCAACTACCTGTTGCCGTCTCTACCTGCATACCAGCCCTCTCGTCTTCCACCTCCTGTTTCGACTCTTCAAAAGCGAAGCGACCGCATGTCGAGTCCACCTCCCTACACCTTTCTGTCTGTCTGTCTCTCTTTTTTGAAGCCACCCAGAGCGCAACCAGTGAGAAAGTCATTAGCGGTGGCAGTTTGTACTGGGATTAGGAATCTAAGCCGGTAAACACAGCGAGGCTTTCAGCTGGCGGCCAGAAAGCGGAAGGGAGAAGAAGAAGCAATGAAATGTGGTAGATACAGAAGAAGGGGGGGGAGAAGGTGAAAGTGAGGAAGACAGACGGGCGGAAAGTAAGACGCGATTAGGAGCGAGTGAGTAAGAAAGAAAGAAAGAAAGAAAGAAAGGAGCTTCCCTCGTTGCTCATTAAAAGTTGAGGGAACTCAAACAGAGCTGGTGGCAGCTTGCAGCCCTTCTGCTGAAAACCAAACAGAGCGGCGGAGCGAATGGGAGGCGAAGAGAAAGAAAGAGTGACGGAGAGAATGGAGGTACTTTAGTTTTCCCAGTCGTTTAGCAGTCGCGTTGTTGTCGGTCTTTAGTGAAGCTTAGAGAGGGACGGCCATTCACTCTGCGGGCCGGGCGGACACAGCTGCTACCCACGCACACACACACACACACATGCACACACACACACACACACACACACACACTGAAAAAGAACCTCAGTTAGATCAATAAATACATTTGTGAATACGGAAATAAAGTAAAAGTACGAATAAAGAAGAAATAAGAAGTGCATACTGAGGTTCATCTACTGTGGCTGTCTGGTCTTATAAATTAATTGATTTTCAAGCCTGTGAAACGACCAACATACGATCTGATAGCAACAATAATAACTTGCACGATCAGTCACGACGTGCAAGAGTATAAAAAATTGTCTGAAACGTCCTCACAAGTTGGGCACAAACACTTAGTTAGCGGTTTCTTACTGTACTGCACACACACACACACACACACACGCACACGCAGTCGGACGTTGTTTGAATCGGTCGATTGTGAGTGTGGGACCAACGAGCTCTTTGGTTAGCGACGGGCGAGGAGGAGGAATCGCCTGGTGACAAAGAGGCCGTCTGTGGACGGAGGAGAGATGTGGGGTTTGGAGGGTGTGAAAGAAAGAAAAGGAAGAGTCAGATGAAAACGAGTGTGTGTACACAGACGCACGGAGGCCCTCCACCGCTAAATGAAACGGACTCTCTGTGTGCGCGGCTGAAAGCTTTTAGACAAACTGAAGGGCCGGACTCGAGATCTAGACAGACGGATAAACAGACGGGCGGATCTGAATAAAGGTTTTTGAGGAAAAAGCACAGGATGCTTCATGCAGCCACGAGCTGTCCGACCAAAATGACTTTTTCTGATCATTTACTTTGAGGAATCGCAGCAAAAACAGGCGTGATGACCTGCAATTAAGTCTGAAGTCAGAGGCGGCCATGACGATTAGTGGAGCCAAAGCTCTCTGTGTGCGCAATTATGTTCAGGTACATTAGCATTAAAACGAGGCCGGTTTATCGGTCGATCTGAGGAGAACGGACTCCGTTTGTTGCGCCATTTAGACTGAACTGGAAACAAAGTCGTTTTTTTATTCTGACTCGGTTTTCGAGCTGAAGGCTGTAACAGTTCAGTGAATAGTTTTCTGCAAACGCCTGCTGTTCGTTTGATTTTGTGACAAGCTGTGTGTGTGTGTGTGTGTGTGTGTGTCGGGGAAGAAAACTGTCTTTGTGCGGCAGTTTTTCATTGTTATTTGTTCAGTTTTCAAAGACACGACCGAGCATTGTGTTCGCAGTGTGAGGCTGGAACCAACGACCCAGTAAAATATACTCGTTAAACGGCACTGAAATAACAGTTACAGCGCGAGGAGACGCGAATAAAACAAAACAAAAACAAAAAATCCCTTGTTAAGTAGTTTAGTGGTAGTTTCATCTCATCTACATCTTTTAAAGGGGCAGTTCTAATATTTCTAAACCTGGGTCTTGTTTCTTTTGTGCATATTTTTGGGTTTGAAAAGACTTATAGTTACAAAAAGCTTCTAAGTGTCCGACAACATCATCTAAAAGGATTCCTGCAGAAAAATATTGCTAATTTCGCTGCGTTCAAAGCCAACAGACCCTGCAGGACACAGAGGTTGCCGGTCTTCCGTTCACTCAAACTGCTTGTTTGTTTGTGGCTCTGATGTTTGGACACATCAGTTCACTCTTGGTTTATTGTGGTGCTAAAACACAGAAGTCGCACTGTAGCAAAAAGGCTTAAAAATACCATAAAACTAGAAATCAAACAAAGCACCGCTCTCTGCTGTGGCTTCTGTTGTGTTGCTGTCTGGATGCTTCGGTCTGCACTGCTCAGAGATCACTTCTCTTACTGTCTTCACCTCCTTCCACTGGAATCTCTCAGCAGAATCGTTCACTTTTTCATTAAACATGAAGCTCGGTATGAATATTTATATCTTTCATCAGAAAGAAAAAAAAACCTCTGCTGCCTGCTCGGCCTCAGAATGTCTCTGCCGTGAGTCGTTACATCTGGTAGGTTGATGTGTAGCATGAAGACTTCGCCGCGTAATTACTTTTTTCTTTTTTTCACAAACAGAAAGTCCCGGTTGCTAGGTGTGTGTTCCTGTGTGTGGTTGTGTGTTCCTGTGTGTGTTCATGTGTGTGTGTGTGTGTGTGTAATTTCAGTTTAGCGGACAGTAAGAAGAGGAAGTTGTGGGCGATCGGCTCCTCTCTGTACTCTCTATGTGGTTTGGTTCTGTGTGAGTGTGTGTCTTGCTCTGATCATGGGTGAGTAGAAGGGCAAGCGTATGATGAGCCCGACGGCGTGTGTGTGTGTGTGTGTGTGTGTGTGTGTGTGCGTGTGTGTTGTGTGTGTACTGCACATTTCATTTGCCTTCAGATCATGTGAGCGTGGGAGGTTAAAAATGCTACATCAAGCCAGCAGGGCAGGCCAAAGTACGTGTATATACGTGTGTGTGTGTGTGTGTGTGTGTGTGCCTGTGTGTGTGCGTGTGTGTGTGTGCGTGCGTGTGCATATAGATTTCCCAACCCGCCTATTTACAGCTAAAGGAAAACTGTGATTAGAGAGAAAGGAGAGCGAGAACGAAAGAGACAGAGGGAGAGAGGGGGCAGACAGAAAACTCTCTCCATCTGGCCCAGTGGTGAGCCTGCCAGAAGACACACACACACACACGCACACACACACACACACACACACACACACACACTCACTCACACACACACGCAGAGGCACAAACACACCGATGCAAACAGTGTTATTTTCTTGTTTTGTTCTATTCTCATTCCAGTCATAAACAATACCTCGCGAACCAACTTCCTGAGAGCATCAGCGCACGCATACACCACACACACACACACACACACACACATATAAAAAACACATGTGACAGCGTGTGACAGATACACTGACAAACACACAGCTCGATAGACAA
>OMLP01044117.1:0-23356 GCA_900302685.1 Spondyliosoma cantharus
AAAATATATATAAAATAAGCTTTTCAATGAATAAAATATTCTCAAACAAAAACTATATGAAATGTTATAAATATAAATTCCTCACAGCTTGTTAAAGTCTTTTAACAAAACGTTTCCACAAGTAAAGTGCAGCACTAACAGTTCCAGCATGTAGCCCTGTTCAGTTTTACTCAACCTTCATATTTTTTGCCAGAAAGATTAACTTGTCCACACTGACTCAGTTATTGTGAGTACAGGCTTTCATTACGAAGATATAAGGACGACAATATGCACTTTTGGACGATTTATTGACAGTCGCCTTTTTTTGGACAGGCATCGATACAGTCACCTACACTGTGACTGTGTGCTCCGTAGCACTCGTCGAACAGTGGTTTGCAGGTCGCAGCCCCGGCTTCTCCGTGTGGAATAGTAGTGTTCAAGCCACGTCAAAATGAATATACATATAGATGACTTGGATCGATGAGCAGGGCGATCGAAATGTTTTTCCTGGTTAGCGGACATGGCCGAGGACCCTCGGCAGTTAAAATGAACACCGGAGTTAAACTGTCACAGCGGAAACATGTCTTTTGTTCAAGCTCTGGTTTTCTTGCTAGCGTTAGCTATGACATAAACACGTAAAGCACGTGTAGCTGCCGGCGGAAAATAAACAAACGCAACTTCCGTTCCAGGAACTCACCCGTGCACAGCCCTGTACCGAACCGAACGTCCTGTACCGAAACGGTTCAATACAAATACATGTATTGTTTCACCCCTAATATATATATGTTGTATTATTTTAATAGTGTAATGCTACTTTTATATGAATGAAGGAACAGCGTACAGTATGTGCATATATTAATGTTACAATATGTAACTATGTAATATTAGCATATCACACATTACAAACATGTATTTTTTACTTTTAAGACCATTTGATCATATTGTAATCTTAATGTGAGACTAAAAAATGCAATTAAATAACTTTAGCTTTTGCTTTTCACATCATCACTGTAGATGTGTGGCACTGATTGGGATGCTGTAGGCTAATTGGCTAATCAAGGACGTAACGAACCCTTAATGTCTTTTTTCATGATTAATCAATAATTATTCATTGTTTCTATAAAATTAGAGCATGGCTGATACTGGACTTTTGCAGCCAATTCTGAAATCAATATTAGGGAGTTATATAAAAAAATCGTTGCACACAAAATATGTACATAAGCACAATTTTAAGGAAAGACCTTGTCTAAAATAATATCAGTGCACAGAAACAGTAATCTTCGCTGGTGATTTGATAATTATTAATCATCCCAAGCATCTTGTTCTGTATTATTATCTGTTAAAAAAAACAAAACATATACAGCTGTAACAGTATCAGCTGTGAAAAATGGCTGTTAAGATTTCCTAAAGCCCAAGATGAGGTCAAGACAGTCAAAAATCCAAGTGATCCAGTCTTCATTGATGCACAGAGAGGTTTGGCACTTTTGCTAGAAAAATGATCTTATCAAAATGGTTGTAACCCAAAATAACTGGGAATCCAGTAGTTGTTTCAGCTCAACAATGCAATATAATCAAGACGATCATTTCAGGAATTTGAATCCTTGATTCATTCTGTTGCCTTCAGGCTCTCCTCACGACTGCTATACTTTGAGTAAAGCCTCTGAATATGACATCAGTTCTGTTTCTCCATTTAATTAATTCAATTTCATGAATATATGTCTATGAAAGAGGTGAATACTGATGAAGATATGTGAATCCATAGTTACAGCTAGACAAAACAGTTACTCAAGGCCCACACCCTGTTAACCATCACCAGTCTATCTGGAGAGGCAGATAATTATTGACTGTGTGTGGCAGTGGACCTCTCACTGCTGTCTATCTCTGTTTAATGTCTGACTCTCTGCGTGGAGGGGGGTGGCGGTCGTGAGAACCTGCAGCCACCCAGAGAATCCCTTCAGCGAAACACACCTCTCTTTGTCCGCCGTGTAAGCGTGCTAGAAAAACTCCCATCGGTTCGACTTAACCAACTTAGAGGAATTGGTTAATTGTCGGTGATGTCTGCGCCGGGTTTTTTCGGGAGGAAATGAGATTAATTACGGCTGAAACTCTGGCACCGGGACAGGAAGCTGAATTGGAGGACAAGCGAAACATCAAACAAGGCACTGTGATTGGATGAAATCTGGAAGCCAACACCGTCTCTCTCTTCATGTCCATCCAAACTCTACTGTGTCCTGTATGTTTGATGTGTGTGTGCAAACGCAGCCAAAGCCCAGTTGAGTCCACTCTGATGAGCCTGATAGATGGCACTAATAGCAGACCGCTGGGTGGACCGTTCCCAGTTGTAAAAGCCGTGCCTCTGCCAGCAGTGATTTCCCTTATGCAGCTTAAGACGCTGCTAACAATGAGCTGAGAAACCACAAGGAGTGGCAGGCTGGAAGTCTTCGGAAGTGGGTTTTTCGGGATCCGACAGTATTGAGTGTTCTTATTGGTCGAAACCTGGGGAGTTGCCAGACAAGCAAAAGTCCATATTGAGTCAATTACAGTGTTTCTGAGGTGTGCGTATGTGTGTGTGTGAGAGAGAGAGTGTGTGTGCGTGTGTGTGCACATCTGTGTGTACTCATTTAGAAAAGCAGTTTAATTAGTGAAAACGTGGTTGTTTTCTCTGTCACCGGTGTAGACTGAGGGTGGAGGGTAAACACTGGAGTCTGTACATGTTGTCTCAGGGTTAATCTTTACCTGGACTGACTGAACTGAGAGGCTAAACAAAGTCTATCTATCTATCTATCTATCTATCTATCTATCTATCTTGGTAATACAATACTCAGTCAGTCAGTCAGCTAATCGAGTAACCGACTTACTAAATTTCAAGCTTTGTTTTGTTCTTGAGTATTTTATACATTTAAATGACCAGTTAACCAAACTAAACTCAGTCCACATCCATTCCCACCTCATCACACCATCTTACTAACAGCCCAATTATGTGACTGTGGCGAGGACACCGTGACATTACAGGGTTCAGGATCTACGCCATCTATCCGTCCGTCCCCCCTCCATCCTGTGTTCAGGAGATCGGATGAAGGCAGGGCGGGGCCCGAGGCCCCTGGTAGCTGGGAGATAAAGCCACACAAGTAGGCCACTGTGGGCCCGGCAGGAACATGGCTGGAGATTTTCCCATTTGATAAGTCAGGAGGGGTGGGAGCAATCAGTGGCAGCATGCACACACACACACTTCCACTCGCACATATGGACACATTACACTCATACATACACATTCAGTGTACACACAGCGGGCTTCATGTCAGGTCATTACAGACTGTTACGCTATCAGAGAGATACAATCACGGCATCCCGTCTTCCTGTTCTGTAGTTTCTCTTCTGTTTTTCTTCCTGTGACCATTTGTGTGCATTAAGTAGCGGTCATCTTGCTTTCCTGTTAATTAAAAGAAGATGTTCAAAGAAGCTTTCAAAACAGCAGTAAAAGATACAGTACAGTCATTTTTTGCCAATTGTTAGATGAGAAGACATACCACTCTCATGCCTCTAATATTACGATACTTTTAGCATTCAGTTAGCTAAGCTTAAAGACATTGAACAAGGGAAACAGCTAGCTTGGCTATGTTTGAAGGTAATACAATCTGCCTACCAGCACCTCTAAAGCTTTATAATACATCTCGTTTTACACTGTTCTATGGGTCTTGTGCCAAACATAAGTTGCCATAAAATGGTCAGTTGTTATGGTTTTGTTCCGACTACACAAACGGTAGCTCTTTCCCTGTTTCCAGTCTCTATGCTAAGCTATGCTACCAGCTCTAGTTTCATATTTTTTTTAAGTAAGTTTTTTTGGCTTTATTGACAGGATAGCTGAAGACATGACAGGAAACAGGTTGAGAGAGAGGGGGAGTGACACGCAGCAAAGGGCCCCAGGCCAGGAATCGAACCCAGGGCCGCTGCAGCGAGGGCAAAGCCTCTGTACATGGGACACCCACCCTCTACCCACTGAGCTAAACGGCGCCCCTCTAGTTTTATATATAGTGTATAGTCATGAAGAACGATATCAATCTTATCATCCTACAAGAAAGCAAATAAGCCAATTTCCCTTTTGTTGTTGTTGTACATTAGAATTCAAACATTTGCAAGTGAATGCTAAAGGTCCACACAGCATTCCCACACATGAGCACACATGTAGATCTCTAATCTGTCATTAGGGCTGCCCTGGTTTCTCAGAGGAAACTCTGACTGACCACTTCTGATTTACTCACTCGCTCTCCGGCGCTGTGATGTCTCTATTAACTGTTACGCCTCTATTTTTCCCCTCAGCTAGACACATTCTTCAGCTCTTTCCTACCGACCTACCCCAGTGATGCAAACCTCCTCGGTAAAAATACTCCTCACCACCCCCGGTGCGTCAGCCAGACTGCAACCTTCAGAGTGTGTAATAGTCCGCCACACACGAGCTGGAGTGAGATAGAGCAATATGAGGTGCTAACAATATGGGTGTGTGTAACACAGATATTGTGAAATGGGGCTGATGGGTCATATCTTGCGGCAATATGAAGTGTAGGACGGGGTATCTTGAGAAGGTCTTTAAAAAGACCAGGGACGGTAATAAAAAGGATTTTTTCCTCAATTTTTCTCTCGCCTGCCATAGACTATAAAATGAGTTCTATATTTTTGATCCATGTGACTTATATTACTCGCAGTTTTGGTTCGATACAATAGGCACTGACAGAAGTGTCATAAAAATGTCAATTAATTCATAAATCTAATACATTAATGTGGGCCTACATGTTCTCTGATATTCTGTGACCACCAGAGAAGTATTTGATTGCACTGGTGCACTTGCATTGCATGGTATTTAAAGGGGCTCTAAGTATTTATTTATCTATTTGTTTATTTATTTAGGACTTTTTTTGGCCATATGTGCGCATGACTGTAACATGACATGACAATGACACCGTCACCGTCTCTTTGGGTCGCCTATACAAGCCTGTGGACGTGAAGTTGTTCAAAGCTGCTGGATTTTCTTTGTGAAGGGTCGGATTTTTAATGGCAGTCCGGAGGATGCGACATTATGCACGTTCTCCGATGCCTCGTCTCAGTGCCTAACATAGACTAATAAACGACCGTCTTCCAGCGAGACATAAAAACTCCACAGAGCCCCTTTGAGTTCATTAAATGTCTTAATTTTGTAGACACTGCTGAAGTTGCCTCCTTGTTTTTTTTTTATTTTATTCCTGTTAAAAACCGTATAGACATTTTCCACCTGAATTTTCTGCTCTACAGGAAGAGAGCCGCCGAAACTCGTCTGCGATGAGAGCCAAATGCAAATTACTTACCATTAATCACTTTAGGCTTGATTTGGCAGCCTGATAACCAGACATCTGAGTACCTGTAAAAATACATAAATATCCTGGATGGAAGTTTTTTCTCTATTTTTACAAAGCAATGGATACATTTGACAAACGGCCGAACGCTGGCCATCCAACTATTGCAATGGCTCGGCTCCAACAGACACAAAGAGAAGTACTACTTTACCTCCTCCTCCATTATTGAGCTGCTTACAGTCCCCGCTGACTTCTAATCAGCCCACCGAAGCTCCCTCAGCCCTGTATTTGCCCGTCAGTAATGACAAACCTCTCCCTCCACGCAGCAGCTTGCACAGATCTTCGGGTACACACTGGTATCTGTCTTCATACGTTTTTCTCTGTAGTGGTGGAGGATGTCGATGTGTTTTAAAGTTCCTTCACACATGTCAAATGTATTCACAACAGTCTCACTCAGAGGGATACAGCAGAGGCCAAGTGGAGGCTTTGAAGTCTGGAGAGGGAGATGGGGGGAAAAGTGGAGGAAAAAAAGTACGAGGATGTGTGAGTGAAAGAGTAATGGAGGGATAAAAAGGGAGGAAAAAGACGTAACATGTACGAGAGCGAACTCTGCGCACGATGACATGTTGCATTACACGATCCCGCCATGATCCCCGGTGGTCTCGCCCTCTGAATCACAACCATCTGCCGCTGACCTTTTCGGGACGGAAGAGTCCGTTTTCCGAGCGGCGCAGGGCTGGTGGGGATTAAAGAGGGTCCGGGGGTCTGGCCTGTGGCCCAGCAGAGCCGGTATGGATCACAGCTTTCAGAGCTCCGAACCCCGGGACCAGAGGGAAACTTCCTAGCCCAGAAACACTTCCCTCATCTCCGCCATACACACACACACACACACACACACAAACACACGTACACTGAGGACTTCATTGCTCCCAGATGTGGATCCATCCTGCAGAAGGCATGTTCAGATGGTTGTTGTGTGTATGTGTATGTGTGTGTGTGCGTTGTGTTTATGTGTGCAAGTGTATGTCACGGTGAAACGCACAGAAAGAAAGAGAGAGAGATGGGTGGTGCATAAACAGAACTGAAAACGACTGGAGTTTGTGCTTCCCACTACAAAAGCGATAATAACCACTGTGTTTACAGTGCCTGCAGGTGCCCTTCTTTACTCCAAACTATACACACACAGTCACACTTGATGAGCACTTAAGTTGGTGAAACCCTCCATTCAAGGCAGCAATCTACCTCATAAAGTTACTTCAGAAACAGGGAAGATGACAGGGAAGGGTTTCAGGCTGCCAGACAGACAGATAGACAGGCTGCAGTGTAATTTCTAAAGTCTCTTTTCCATCATGACTAGATAACTCCTACACATGCAGACACTGCATTCTCTGTTTGAAGAGTTTACGAGGAAAATGCAGAAGCTGCAATCCAAACGTGATCTTTCAGCTTTTTTTTTTAAAGAGAATAGATTATTTTCTTTTATTTAACCCTAGCAGGTCATAGTAGGGTTGTAACAGCACACAGAAGTCACTTTTCAGTCGGTGCAGGGGTCGGTACAACCAGAAATTGACAGTTTTTTCCAACTGGTTAAGACATTAGACGTTTTTAAAATTTTGTTTATAGAAGTAAAAGTTACCAAATAAAAAGTTTAAGATAGTATACAGTTCATATTGATCAAGTGTAACTCCTTTTCGCTCTGTCTAACATTTCCAATAAAACATTTATTCAAATGTATATTATAATTTAATTGCCATCATCATTCAATAAAGCGGGTACATAACCAATTTAATCTCACACTATTCACACAGGCTGGAGTTTTTTAAGAGGCAGACTTTTTTAAAAGTAAGGTCAAATCGACAGAGCTGAGACTTCTACTCCCAAGTATCAGTCAAAACACTTTATCCTACATTTCCCACAATGCAACTCAATTATATTTTTCATACAACTTAATGTGTCTGGTAAACACCCATCTCCTGCCCCCACTTTGTATCACTTTCCGTATAAAAAGTATAGCTGACCCTGATGACATCACTAAGGTCGTTTTTTTTCAAACCTTAAAGGAGATCTGTGATGCTTTTTTTGTTTTTCGTTGCGTGAATAGAAAGATGTCAGTTCAGCGAAGCTGATGTTTTTCCAAATACAGACAGTAGCTAGTTGTAGGCAGAGAAGCTAAATATACCTTTCGCTAAAGCTAGCTGTATGCATCTGACCACTCACTAGCTTGTAGCTGCCTCTCTGTGGCGGAGGTTGCAGTAAGTGGTCGCCGAGCCCGGTTTACCAAGCCGGAGTGCAGAGTGCGGTTTGGCTTTCATTTTACTGTGGCTCCATTTTGTAGTAATTGCAAATTCTGCATAGCGTTTCATGGAAATGTTACATTTTTATGGCGTAATCATTTTTTAATGTCATAAAAATGTCAAAAGAATCAAGTGTTAACTCACTTTTGACCAAATATGTTGTTACCTCAACTTGGCTTGCAGAAACAGAAAATGCCTCTTAAAAAAATCTGTCTACTACCTCCGCATTAAGTCGCCCCTGCTCGTCTCCTGTCGAGCCTGACGTAGGTCCTCATACGCAGCTCACCGACGCGTCCTCATATCTAGTCATAAACAGTCACCTATTAGCCTGCAGTCCTTTACACAGGCACCAATAAAGCCGGGCCCACCCACACTGAGCACAGCCAAACGTCTGGGCACATTTGTATGCGCAGATAAACGCACATCTGCGCACACTTTCAAAACCCGACTGCATTCCTGCCCCAGATGCTAACAGTAAAGGTGTGATGAAAACAAACATCGGGTCACTAGGACTCCCTAAACTCTCTTTTGAAACCACACGGCGGCGGCTCACGGCAGCTGATATCCAGTAAACAGATCAAACACTTTTATATCTTCATGAGAGAAAAAGGGATTCGACGCTTTCAGAACAGTGGCTCCAGGTTAATGAGAGGATTTTGGGCCCTTTTGGAGTTCTGCTGCTTTTTTTCCTTTCTTCTCTCCATCTGTGCTTTGTACCTCTCATACCTCTTTCTTTTTAGTCTTGCCCACTCTTCTCCTTTTGCTCCCCTCTCCTATCGCTTCCCTGCCCGCCCTCCTCTCTGTACCGCTGTGTGGCCTCCTCCTGTGCTTTCTGCTGTAGCCAGGCTGTTCTGTGATTATAGGGCCGGTGGTCCGAAATGTAAACACGATGTCAATGGAAGCCCCACTCAGCCCTCGGATGGAACACCACGGCTTCCATTAGACTGATGACACATTCACCAAACAGTGCAAACACACTAGCACCTCAGTTGTTTTGTTTTTTCGAATCTGGCTGTGGGCTTTCAATGTTGCTGTCTGCAACCACAGAAAAATACAAAAATACTAAAAATGTCTGGCTATGTCCCACATCTTTCATATTGTTGTTTGGTAGTTTGTGAATTTGTTCATATTCTTTTGCACAAAAAAGTCACAATTCTACAATCGAAAACATCAGCAATACCGTCAAGTTCTAGTCCAGAGGAGAGGGATTATTTCTGCAGCTGCTGTTTTGCACTAATGTCCAAGAGTCATACTGGGATAAATAAATCACGAATCCAATTATTATCATCATATATAATTTTGATAATTATCCATTCAGAATATACTAAAAGACAGCACCAACTGCTGCCACCGCCTGTTCACCCTGCTGCCGCTATAATAGTCTTTTAACTTTCAAGTCCTTCTACATGCAAGACCTTTTTAAAACCTTCCTTTTAGGTCTCCTTTATCTCATCCTCCACACTAATACATAGGTACTACAAATATTAATCTCGCTTTACAACCCTGCTGTAAAATGATTAAATGAATGAGTGTTGAATTCTGTAAAGGAAGCAAACTCCACGGACAATTACTCTGAGAAATTGCAGCCCTAACTGTGTCGATTAAAGGATGCAACTCTCCCTTTTTCCTGTCCTGGAAATACTTAACTGCCAGGCGTGTTCCCCCTCGGTGGCTCATGAGAGTCAGTCTGTTAAGTGTAGGAAACACAGGTAAACAAGGCGAGTTCAGGGGGAGAAGCGGACGAACCTGAAGGGCACACAAAGTAACCTCACGGACTGATGACACGTGAGGGCAACAGTACACGAGCGCGGATTTTTCTCTCTCGAAGCCAGGGTTGTTAAACTGTCCTTGGATCCAAAATCAGAAATTTAACTTCTCTTTTCTAACATCTAGATTCATAAAAACTATACTGCCAGTCACGTCATGCGGTGACCAGAAATATGCCCGTCGCAGAAAACCTGGCTTCAGAGCGAAAGGTTTACGCTCCGGCCTGACATGCTCATTGTAAAACCTCCCAGTGTTGAGTCTGGCCATAGAAACAGCATTGTTTTTGTAAACTTTTCTCCCTTTTTGTATTTGATGTGTCTTTCTTGCTTTGTTTAGCAACGGCCCTGTAATACAACTCGTGAGGTTTTCTCATGAATACCATAAGTTGTGTACTTGGTGTTACCCTCGTAGCTCCATGCCAGGGCGACACGCCGGACTTGGATCCGACTGTGTGTGTTGGATCGGAGAGAGAGGAACATGGAGTCGGCTCCATCACCACACACCAGAGCTCAGAGCCCCATAAGCCCTTCACTTACAGACCAACCACGAAGTCTCCGACCCCAACCATCACCACATGCCTGCTGAGGAGGGAGGGGAGGGGAGGGGAGGGAAGCATGGAAATTAGCTGAGGGATCTTTCACAGTTGCAACGCTGGAATTCCTCGCCGCCTCAATTTCTATAGCACGAACTGAGCCTGAGATTTGAATCTCCTCTTTAAACTCGACTGAAGGGGCTGTTGTTTTTTTTAAGAGAGGAAAATTGGCAGGATATTTTCTTATAACGGAGGTTATTAGATTCCAGTTGAGTGTTACAGTAGCTTTTGAATGAAATAAAGGACACGAGAAAAATAGGTTTTCCTTTCCCTCCCATTTCCCTTGTTTTATATACAATCTGCTCTGGCACGTTACGAGGACTCTCAGTCAAGCACAGACATTGGTCAGGGTTTGTTGAACTTTCTGAGGTACTACTACGTCTTCTCGTGCCTCTGAGTCATCTAAGTAGGGGTAAAGATCAAGAGGAAGCGGGCAACCCAGTTCATAAAAGCCAAAGTGTGCCTAGAATACCTCAACCACTGATGATAATAACCATCAGAGGGCCAAAGGCAATACCCAGGGCTGAGTGCGAACACATGTCGACCATGAGTCGATATTAACCTGTTGGTTACAGGACACTTTTGGACTAGTGCCTGTTTTTTTTTTATGCAGCCAAAATATTCAATAAATTAAATGATAATTCCAGTGTATTATAACCTGGGTCTTATTTTGGTAACTTCGGCCATTATTTTCCATCAGTAATGATAACAGTACACTCACCAAGTTAATTCATGGGAACCACGCGATACTGCTTAACAAAGTCTAACAGGGCAGGAGACAAGAGGTCAAATGCCAAATACACCAATTATTTCGCCAAATGATCTAAACCACTTTATTCTGAGGTAGAAGTTTCTTTTTCCTCCTCTAAATGTGGCTAACCCAACAATTTTTAGCTCTAGGATGGATTGCCCTGCCTGAATTTTCCAAAATGTCAGCAAGAGTCATTATTTCAAAGAAGACATTTTGATGTGTCACGAAAAGCACAGCGAAAGTGATAAAATTAAAGCTGCTGTCAGTGTTTCAGCTGACTTCCCGTCCATTTTGCAGTTAACTATCCCTTCCCTCCTTTCTACGTCATCGCATTAACATGATGAAGATCGAATTTTATTAAAACTACAAAAACAAGATCCTAGTTGCAATAAACCAGCTCTGTATCTGCTCTTTTGTGTTGTGTTTTTTCATTCTTGTATATGAGACACTGCGATAAAGGTTAAAGTCATTTGTTAATTAATATCCAGTGTTGGGCAGAAGCACATTATTTAGTGCGGTACTATAATAATGTGATTATAGTTGGAAATAACACATGACACTAACACACCGTTAGCTTGCTAGCTTGCTAGCTTGCCATGAGGCCTACCAAAATAGTAGAAACGTGCCGTCCAAGAACTCCCAAGTTGTCTTATTTCCATGTAGCGTGTTTTAAGCTAGCTTTCTATCATCGGTTGGTGTTAAACTGCATTCAGATATCAGTTATTTAAGCTAACGTTAAGCTAGCTGTTGATCGTCCGTAAATATCTGTAAACAAGGTTGGCTACTCTTTAAACTGTAATGTTTGCTTGTTTGTTTTTTTGTTTCTACAACTGTTAAAATATGTGATGTGTGTTGAGCATTTGGAGTTGTTTAAAGGCCCTTCAGAAGGAGCTGGGCTGACTAATAAAACGTTAATGTTAATGAGTCATGTGACTAACTTTTATTACTTTTTCGTGTTTATTTATTAGTAAAGTAGCAACACTACACTACACTACTGTCAATTAATACAATTGAACAATTACAATGTTTTAGTAACTTTCCCAACACTGTTATGTCATAAGGATACGCTCGCAGGGCACACTAAAGGGGGAAAACAGTTAATAACCTCTCCAACCCTGCTGTAAGACTACAAATACCAGCGGTATGACAGTAATGCGGCCGCTGCTCCAGTCCTGTGGGACAGCAGCGGAGGGAGAGCCCCGGCAGTTATGAGTCTGTTTAGGAGGAGGCAGCGGATGAGAGGAAATTACTTTTCTGAGGTTAATATAGCCTTGCGGTTTTCCTACAGTAGCCGCTCACAGACTCCCTCCCGGTCCGCGCTGACAGGGTCACTCCATCAATGCCAGAAACCTAATGTCATGTTTATCTCCCTCTAATCACAGATTTAGCCCAGTAATTACAAAGCAAAATCAGAAAGCCTCCGAGGCAAGAGAGGCATCATCAAAGGAATGCTTCAAGAATTATGAGAAAAATCAAGCAGATGTATTAATTTAATCCTGATGTATGTAATTTTATTAAGAACATACTGTGCAGTTTGTTGGTATTTTCCCAAGTCGGCGCTCACGCGATGTCTAAAGAAGTTGTGTTAATTCTCTCCCTCTGTCATTTTTTTTTCTCTCCCCTGCAGGAACCTGATGCCTCGCACTCTGGAGGGTCAGATCACCATGGAGAAGACTCCCAGTTACTTCATCACCAAAGAGGCCCCTCGCCGCGTCTTCTCCATGAGTCGCCACACCAAGCTCATCGTGGTGGTGCGTGACCCTGTGACCCGGGCTGTTTCTGATTACACCCAGACTCTGTCTAAATCTCCCGGGCTCCCGTCCTTCCAGAATCTGGCCTTCCGCAACACCACCACGGGCCTCATCGACACGTCCTGGAGCGCCGTGCGCATTGGCATCTACGCCAAGCACCTGGAGAACTGGCTGCGCTTCTTCCCGCTCTCGCGCCTCCTCTTTGTCAGTGGAGAACGCCTTGTGACGGACCCGGCAGGCGAGATGGGCCGGGTCCAGGACTTCCTGGGACTCAAACGCGTGGTGACGGACAAGCACTTCTATTTCAACCAGACCAAAGGCTTCCCCTGCCTAAAGAAGCCCGAGGGGAGCAGCAGACCACGCTGCCTGGGGAAGTCAAAGGGCAGGCCCCATCCCCAGATCCCCTCTGAGGTCCTGCTCAGGCTCAGAGACTTCTATAGACCCTTCAATCTCAAGTTTTACCAAATGACTGGCCACAATTTTGGCTGGGACTGAACAGCTACTCACCAAAGCTCTTAAAAAAACTGTTAGTAGCATTCTTCTGAAGACAGGGATACCTTGAAAGCATTTTGTGTTACCAAAGCTTTTACTGTGCGAAACATGCCTTTTCTTCATCTCCTACGCCATGAACACTGACTATGAAAACTCCTGCCTTCCTCTGGATTTGCAAGAGCCATGTTAAAGCTCCTACTTGTTAGTTGGATAATTTTTTTCAGTCTCAGTCAACTCGTCAGGTAATGACACTTTAGGTTTCCGAATTCATCAAATACTGATGCTTTAGGGCGGTGGTCAACCCGACCTTAAATCCTAAAATGTCAGTATTTGACAAGTATGGGGACGCGAAGCATCTATGTTTGTCGACCTGGAAACCCGAAACGTGAGTATTTGACGATTTCGATAGAGACTCTAAAATCAACTAGCTTACAAACAGGAACTGTAACAAAAAAAACCCTGAGCCACTTCACAAAGCGAGGCCAAACAAAAGTTTGGAAGAAGCGCTGGCTGGGGCTCACGCTGCTGCTGTGTGACAAACACAAGCCACACTGAAGCACAGTGCTTATTTACTTTAAATCGGAACTTCTAGCACTTGGCACCCCGAGTGCCAGAGGTATGCGAAGCTCTCATTGCTGTCCAAAACACTTAACAGCACAACCTCTCAATTGAAAATAACATCGAAAAAGACGCCGACACTGCCAAGAGATGTGACTGAAGCTGTACCAAATGGCGATCGAGTAGTAAGGCTCGACAGCAAAAGCTTCAATAAACCAAATGACATGTTGAGGGAGCTCCGCGAAAGAAGCGACGCAGCAGCGAGGAAAGACGCAAAGGGGTTTTGAATTATGCACAATGGTACAATCAAAATAAATGTAAATGTGTGTTGTTGAGACTTAAATAAATCATTAAGGATCACTTTAAATCCCTTCAACACTGTTCAGTTCACTTCTGGGCTAATGATAGATATGTTTATACAGAGTATGCAGTTATAGGAAGTTCTTTTTCTTTAGTTCATTCAGTTGCAAGCTCCTTTTCCGGACTGTAAAAAATAAAGATGTAGCAAATGCAGGAGGATACCTGTCAGTGGTTTAGAGAGGTACCAGAAACGAAAAAACATAATCCACTATGTGCTGTAAATTTGCTCTTATTTAAGTTGGATGAAATGTTCTTTCTCTTTTCTCTGTATCGTGATTGGTTCTTACTTCATCTATTCAGAGCTCACCTCCACAAGCATTACATACATGCAACTGTGTATTTCTAAAAAGCCTAATTTATAAGATGACAAACTGTTGTTGAGATGTTTTCCTGAGACTTTTTGTATTTGAAATATTGCTGGAAATTCTGACTAAAAACTTTTATTCTGAAACATGTGTTTTGGCCTCATTTCTGCAGGCAACCTCAGTTCATCCTCTTTGTATTTATTCCAAACAAACCAACATTGCTGCTGGCCGGAATACACAATACATCTGTTAAGCAGATGATTTTCTTTTTTCCTGGAAGCGACCAGCCAGACACCAGATGATTAGCAAAGAAAATATAGTAAATCAGCGCTGTGTGATTTTAATGGATGACTTTTAGGAAAGCAAACATTTATTTACAAAAAAAATGTTGTTGAATGTTACTTTAATCTTTAACCTGTATTCACAATTATAAAAACAAGGGTTTAACTCACAAACAGCATGAGTAAATTACTTAAAAATGGGCTCAATCACGGATTTTGATGAATAAAGAACCATGCTCACATCAACAGCTGTAGCTGTAGCAGCCAGTTAGCTTAGCTTAGCATAAAGATTGGAGACAAGGAAACAGTCTGATTGTTTCTGACCCTAACAAGGTCATTCTACTGAGTTATATGTACAATTTACGTAGCTGTTTTTAATTGCTGAACATGGCCAAAGCAATAGTGCTACACCACTCTCATCTGTACACAGAATATGAAGCTATAGCCGTTAGCTTAGCCAACTTGTGCCTCTAAAGCTCATTTATCCAATGTGTTTTATTTAATCCAGCTTCGTTACCTTCAAACAGAGATATGTTAGCTTTCCTTCTGTTTCCAGTCTCTATGTTGAGCTAAGCTAACTAAACATAAGATTGAGTTTTTCCCTGAAGTGAGCGGTCAGTAAATCTTTGGCAAACATTTCCACGTTGAAGTGTGCAGAGCCTGAATGAAGTTGGTGGGCGATCAGTGGGGGATGAATGAGGAGGTCATATGGCTACAGGCATCAAGGGCTAAATTTGAAGCTAACACAGGGCAGTGGCTTTTCTGATGTGTAAGCAATCAATTCACCGGGGTGATTGGAGACCTTTTGGGATGGCAATCTTTGACCTCTTCTCTCCCCCTTGACCTGTGAGCCTGGTCGCCATAAACTGCTGACCGCCACCACCTCACCGGTTAATGGAGTCGCCCTGCAAGAGCTACGAGCGTGATCGCATGCTCTCACACACATGCACACCCTCGCTCAGAAATAAACACACACATAGGCATACAACAACTCCCCCCCGATCCATTAATATTGCATTCTCAACCTCTGGGACCTCCAGTGAGGGGAGATGGTCCGGATCAATAACTGCCTGTTTAGTTTATTGGCGGTGGGGATATGTGCTTATACGTACCATGTCCCACTGTCACTTTGATTTAACTCAGGGGTCGAGCACGGGTCGCTATCATACATTTGTAAAATATTATTTAACACCTGATATATCTTACGTACATCTGTAATCGATGCAGGGCGTGAACACATACACAAGGGTTGATGCATGGATGCTGGACCAGACTGTGAGCAGACTGTGTAGCTGTGAAGTGCTACCAGCAGGCAAGCTTTGCAGGCACAACTGGTTCAGGACTGGTTTTTCCATTCCAATGTGGTGGCCCGGTAAATGGCATTGACTACCTTGTTCAACTTGAACACCTTGGGCGGTTTCTAGCTGCTGACGTAATCAGAAATTAGCTATTGTGTGTGCTTTCCGCTGTTCCATTCTCTCTGTCTCGTTGCTTGCCTATGACGAAACGTTCTTGACTCATCCCATGTGGCGACACGGCTCCATCACGGGGGGTTCGTTCCTCCCTGCTAGCAAGAAGGACCACAGCAGCGCGGGTACCCCTCCCACGAGACTGCAGTGGACACACACAGCTTGGCGTGGTGCAGCTCACATGGAAAAACTCTCTTTGATTCCATTCCCAGGTTACAATCCCTCACAAGGTACCTCACTGAAGAGGTCATGAAGTTGGGAAATTCACCAGAGAAAGGTAAGCTGGAAGCACAGCGTTGAATTTACAGTATTTGTGGAAACATGACCTCGTGGGTTTTCAACATTTATAATTTAACATGGATCAAATAACTGCATGTAACGTTGAATGGATTGCTCCTAGTGACGAACCAATAGAGAAATCAACCATGGCTCCGTGGAGCTCAATAGCAACTTTCAACCCACTGATTCGGTTTTCCGGCCAACAACCTGGTTTACCGTTCTCACTGTTTTTGTCTGCAGGGCAGCTATTTCAACACACTCTTACTCCCGTGCTTAGTCACTGGATTTAAGACTTTCAAAATAAAGCTCGCTGACAAAACGTTCACATATGACATACTCTGACCTTTGGACTGTTATTAACATTGTCCAATGGTTGGAGTTTGGTTAGGTTTAGGCACAAAAGATACTTGAATAAGTTTTGGAAAGCTCATTCTTTAGCTTAAAATAACTTACCATTCTTGTAACGTGTAAATTACATAAGTCACATTACACCTATATAAAGTAAGTTATGTCATTTGCTTACGTTACCTTACATAACAACTTTAAAAACAGAACATTTTTGACTATTGTGCCCCAACGGGAAGCTAACCCTTGTCTCCAGTGGGGAGGTTTTGGGAAGATTTTCAGAAATTTATTTTAGTGAAGACTAAAAAAGAGGTAAAAAGTGAGCACATGATTTGACTTACATTTGCAAGGTGTTCAGAAACACAACTCCACATGAATGCTAATGTTAGATGGGTAAAGAAGTAACTCTTTGCTCAGAGCGTTACTATAAAAGGTGGTCAAAAGTGTCATGCTTGCAGCTTGTTCCCAAAAGTGGCCAAAGATTTAATTATTTCTTATTTAAGCCAAAAACAGGATTTGAAGGCCATTAACATCAACATATCTGCATATCAAGTAAAGTTACCTTTTTATTTCAAAACTCACTTTCGCAGCCAGCTACATTTTCAGAACAGACGATGATCATCAATTACCTTGGGGAATTTTAGTTAAAAGTTTCTAGCATTTGACAGGTGGGTGGTGTTCATTTTCCACCCTGCATACTCTCTAGTTATAGAATATCCTCAAGTCACACAACCCCATTCATGGGTGAGGAGAGCGTAAAAGGGAACCAGCCGGCTATGTCGTCGAGTTTCCCGCCGCTGAAAAGTTTCCTTTATGTCTCTCACTGCACCAAAGAGCCCTGAGACTTGAGATAGCAGCAAATCTCTCATTCATCAGCTGACTGAAGTTATTCAGGCCTGAAAGGTATTGATATGCAAACAAGATGGTTCAGCTGCAGGTCTGCAGAACAGGCCTTTATCCAAGAAGCCCTGGCTCCATTCCTGATACATTTCTCTGTCGCGCTCACAATGACCCTCCTGTCAGTGGTCCATGTGAGCGTCTGGCTCCACTGAGGGTGCATAGGACACAAACACACATGGATTAGGCCAGACCCGGATATTGGGATGGATGGGCGAATGTCACCCCTTAAGATCCTTACACCCCGGATGAAAGTGACTGGTGACCCTTAGTGAGGAGGTCAAGTGTCCTCACTCGGGCGGGAGAAGAATGGCTGCTTGGGGACTGCCTGCCAGCCTGCAAGGCTGCTCACAGGGCAGCACATGAGTTCAGTCAGGCACGGAACAGCTGGAGGACAGGGGGGAAGTTTTGAGGAACCACAACACTTGCCAGACAGTTACGGCAATGCCAACTGTATGTTCACGCTGATACAAATTCATTCAGACACAACATGATATGAGCAGTGTTGGCCACTGGGTTCAGCTTAGTCAGGTGCACTGGGCTGTGTGCTCAAGCCATTGGAATCATTGGAGCCATTGGAGTGCATACCTCTGCCAAGGAACAGCAGTTCCCATAGATACCACCCAAATGCACCTGTTTTTTTTTTGTTTTTTTTATCAAGATCAATGCATTGTTCTCTTAGATATTAACAACAAATTTCAAAAAATTCACAATGTTAAAGAAAATGAGAAAACATTCCTCAATTCGTTCCTTTGTCTGATCCACTACAAAAGTTTATGGGGTCATTCCGGGCTGAGACACATCCTTCATCCAAGTTTTGTGAAACTCCATTGAGTAGTTTTTGTGTAATCCTGCCTACAAACCAACAAACAATAGGAAAAAGGGACAGGTGAAAACAATAGAGGTTATAATGGGCTTCTTGGCGTAGTAGTGCCTTTGTTGAATTGTATCTGAATGGGCCTTTAGTTCATTTGTTGAAATTTCCATCCATTCTGAACTTTTTTGTTTATTTATGTGGACTATGCAGTTTTTGGAGTCCCATGTTTCCCTAGTCCACTGTGATCAGATTTATTCACATTGGATACCTTCCCTTACAATGAGCAAAGAAAGATTCTGGCATCACATGATCAAAATCAAGACCATGTTTATCATCGCTGGTTTAAACACGACCTGAAACATTTGATCTTTATGTACAGTATCACCACAGCTGAGTTCCTGAACAAGACCAAAACATGAGCATCGGCCACAAACATCTAGCAGCGAGCACAACAGTTATTTTCACACTGACCACGGAAATGCACATGAACGTGAGGCATGCTAGCATCTCAGTGAGGCTGTACTTAACCACTGTAGTGTTTTGAGCTACGTTCAAGCCTTGACGATGCTGACATGAGATCTTTTAGCAATTACACTGTTAATCATGTTCCCCATCTTAGTTTAGCTTATGATAGCTAATTAGCTCTTGTACACAATGTACAGTATACAATGTGCAGCTAAGATGGATGGGAATGTCCTTTAGTTTTGCTTAGGTATTTGATCATAAATTAAAGTATTCACCCAATGAAAAATATGGCCGGATGACAGAGCTACATGGAAAATCATGGGATCATCAAAGTTATTGCAATTCAGAACAAACTTCATGGTTGTCCATCCAAAACTGTTTTAGATGGATTTCAGCCCAAACCATACAAGGTTGCACAAGAGGACAAGTCTGGGAACCATGAAAGTCAGTAGAGTACATTGTCAGGAAACACTGTATATTTGTACCAAAACTTATGGCAATTCACACGGTAGTTTTTTAGATATGTCAGTTGGGACTCACAGACAGATATGTCCTTTATAGGCATAAAATATAAGAGTTAAATTAAGGTGATAAATGTGAAACCATGTCCCTGCAAACATCAGACTGGGAAAATAATCATGATGAAGCAGTAGTGTAAATTAAATACAGTGACAGCTTGTAACTCTAAGTTATTTCATTTTTCAGCTGAAGGAGTTAATGCTCAGTGTAATAACAGAACAGCCACACACACATAGTCCACCTACTGTCCACATTGCCCTCTAATGACCCAAACATCATCTCCTCTCACTCCCAAAGTGACTCAAGCAACTGGTCACTGGTCAGTGCTCGGCTCTTTCCTTAGTGGAGGTCAGGATCAGCCCTCTGGCCCTGCCCAGAGGTCAGAGTTCAAAGTGCATTCCACCACCAGGGCCGCTCAGGGTCATTTGACCCTCATGTGCAGTGGGTTATTCTCAGACTGATGAGCGGAAAGTGATTTCAATCTGTTACTGTCCCCTGTAATGGACTTATTAACTATGAATGATAGAGCTAAATTGGTCATTATTGAGGGAATTGTTCAGGGAGAAATCGTTTAGTGTGACATTATTATGTATGAACCCAAATGTTTTGCCAGATTGCGGCTGAGTGTGACGGTGTTGGGGTTTCAATCAGACACAAAATCGTACATCAGTATGAAACGTAGGTCACTAAATGTAACATAACCTGAAAAGAAGCATAGATGAAAAATGAAATGAAACAACTGCCTACAGGAATGATTTCTCTCTGGGTGGGGTGTGTCCTGGTGGTCATTTGAGAGAGGAGTCATCTGTTGCCCTTTGACCTCAAAGTATGGAAGTGTGAGGAAGAGTCTGCTGTCTGCCAGACATACCTGAGTCTGACACCTTAACTCTATCACTGTCAGCAAGAAGATCCTTTATTAACACGTACCACATTTTGTCTGACGTATTCCTGATTTTTAGTGTTAAGCTATCCTCACTATCCTATGTCATTTTCCGATTCATTTATTTGATAGAAGCTAAATGATTTCTCGGGATTTACCACCGAACACTTAATGTTCAGGACTACCCACGAGCTGGAAAAATTCTCAGATAATTATTTTGTGACTGCTTGTCACGAGTTGAAGGACTTTTGGCTAGTTAATGTCAAAACATGTATTTCTGTTGTAGTAACCATGAAGATTTTTGCACAAGACACACACACACACACACAGCTCACACCCTTCAGAGACTTGACCACAAAGAGACAACAAAAAACAAAACGAAAATGAGATTAATAGACTGCAAATAATGCAAAATGACCACACAGGGACACAACATGTTCACAAAGACATGGAAAAATTACTATAAGAAGAAGCAAATTCACCACAAAGAGACACAGATTGAGTACAAAGAAATGCAAAACGGCAACAAAGAGACATATCACGACTACATAGAGATTCAAAATGAGAACAAAGAGACAAAAAATTATTACAAAAAGATTCAAAATGAGAACAAAGAGACACATCATGACTACAAAGAGATGCAACAAAGAGATAAAAAAAAATATCACATACAAAAACACAAACTGACCACGATGAAACACAACCTGACTACAAAGATAAAGAAATGCAAAACACCAAGAAAGTGATGCAAAACTCACACCGTTGAAATTTGCCAACAAAAAGAAAATAAATAAACAAAACAATCTCAAGATTAAAGGACTACAAATAATGCAAGGTGAGCCTAAATAGACACAAAATGACTACAAAGAGACAGAACCTGACTACAAAGAAACGCAAAAAAGCGACAAAGACACAGGAAGCGACACAAAAAACGTAAGCGAAAAAAAAAAGTAGCAACTGCAAGCCCTCTGTAGTCATTTTGTGGGGGGTGGAGGAACTTTTATATATCCTATTGTCTTGTTTCATAAATTGTCCATGTCTGTTTGGAGTTACAACCAGCAGCTTTTTATATTTGTTTTTTCTTATTTGAATACTGAGACACAATGTCTGATGTACAGTTTATTGATGCCAATTCTTTAAATTTGAGTCTTAACATATTTTTTGCTCATTCCAAAAAAATCCCCTCCCTTCTTTAAAACTGGCTTGCTGTTCAAATGATTTAAAGCAGGGACTACACATGGAGTACAGTGATTGAACCAGGGGCCAGTTCGTCAGTGTGAGAGGACTGCTAAATCTCACTCGTAGCCTACTAACAAGAACTTGGTCAGCTCCAAAGGGAGCTGGAATCAAAGCTTTCAACATCAAAAAGGTGTCCTTCAAAACTCACAGTCCTGCTGTTGTCTGTTGGTCATAAACGTCTGAATGGAGGCCAAATCATACAGCCTGTGATCGGTTTAATATGAGGCCTTCTCTACTTTGACGAGCAAGCTTCAAATTAGGAGGAAACACTTGGTTTTGGCTGCGACAGGCGCATTCCTCCAGCGGAGCAGAGAGGATTTGCACCCGAGCTTCCTCTCTAATTAGCAGATCAAGGGAAGAACAAAGACATGTAACCTACATTAATTACAAATCACTGGGAATAAACCCGGGTTCCTGCACTACATGCTCGCGTATGCTATTTTCCATCTGAAGGGCCTCCCGGTGACAGTTTGCTTAATGAATGGACCCTCTCATTGATTCCACCATATGTTCAGCAGAGCCAGTTCAATGAGGTTTTGTATTGCTTCAGCTCCAAGATGTTTGGTGGTTCAGTCATTCAATGTTTCGGGAGTGGAAGAGGACAGAGAAAGTGGAGGAAGAACAGAATAAAAGATTGGAGTGGATTTAATAAACTTTGTAAACGCTGCTGAGTCAGGCAAAAAAAAGAGTAGAAAGCACGGCAGACAACCTGCCCTCAGGGAGGGTCATTAACACCTAATGAAGCTGACCCCACAGTGGGTATCTATGGACGACCTTTGACCCTTAAAGTGCATGTCACACTCCTGAAAGAGGCGTACTTGCAGAAAGGCTAGTTGTCCTTCTGGGGATATGCAGTTGTTTTTTGATAATGAGCTGTGTTCATTAATTATTAAAGGGGCACTAAATCTGCTTCAAAATTAATACTTTCAATATTAATGAGATAATAACACAAACTCAGAAACATTCATCTTTTCCATAACTGAATATACAAGCAGTTCTAAGAGGAAAATAAAGTCCAAAGAATACTGTTTGATGCTGGAAAGGTGGCAGGGTCCGCCACAAATAAACAAAGTAAAACAGTATGAAATCACGTTGTCCTTTAAGGTCATTTTGCACAATAAAAAATGTGATTAAAAGACTGTGAAAGTGATCTTTCTCTTCTGATGAAAGTGTCTTCCCCAAAACTACATAGTGCACCTTTAAGTATACTGATGATTACTTTTCTGAAATTCTAGAAAAACTGTATAAGAAATATGATAATGTAAGCAGCACAACTGTCTGTGCCTACCAAAAATGATTATGCAATGATACTGGAGCACAGGAAGTCATATTAAGGTTATTCTAAAATAAACTATTTGATATGATCTGCTTGACTTTGACAGAAAGACAAAAGACTAAAACAAGGCAGCAAAACACGAAGACACACTAAAGCTGAAATAAACATTTAGTTGTCATTGAAACAATTTGTGATTACTCCTTTATTCATTATTCAATTGTTTGTATCTAACATAATTTAATCCTTTGTTTTGTTCCATTTAGATACATTTTTGTCTTCTCACAAAAGAGCTGAATAAATGGAGCTCTTTCACCCTGAGTGACCCACCTCGCCTGCTCCCTTTTTCCTTCTCCCCTATAGTTTACTGAGTGTTCATTAGCCTGCTGTGTCGGTGCGTAACTCCATGTGACAGACCTGCCATTACACAGCTGTTTCTGGGCCCACGGCGCTCTGAAGCCTGCACTCTGACCATTCACCAGGCTGCTCGGTCGAGTTTACTTCACAGGCGACGTGGGAGACTTCTCTCGAAACGGTTCGAGCCCTGCAGAACGCATTCAAAGTCGTAATCTATATATATAATCTCTTTATCTATATCTCTTTCGTCGTGTGTTATTAATTTGACTGATCCAGGGCTCCAGCAGTCTGTGATTGAGAGTGTGTGGGCTGTGCTCTACACTAAAGTCTCTTTTTTTCTTCTTTTTTTTTTTTACGCCAGC
>OMLP01044117.1:26664-40023 GCA_900302685.1 Spondyliosoma cantharus
CATGTGAAGTCTTCAGTCTATGACAAATAAAAAAGATTAAATTGACAAGATATTCAGTTGACAGTTTATTCAAATGTTCAGAGGATGTTCCAGACTGCGGCCAAAGTTGCATTAATTTCCTTTATTGATCCCCCTTGCAAGAAATTTACAGGTAACACAGCAGTACAGATGGAAGTAAGTAGCAGTACAAGAGTAAGTCCCCAGAAATAGAGACGATAATAAAGAGATATTGGAAAGAATATAATAACAATTTTAATAAAAAAAAAATAGAATAAAAACTAATAGAATAAAGATAAACATCCTATATACAGTAACTGTCCTTGTGTGTACATGACAATTTGCAATATCTAATAAATGTGCCTGGCCAAATATGCAATGTGCAGGCTTCCTTAGATGATAAATACTAAGTGTATAAATGTATGTTTCATATATACTGCACTGAAAGTGTTAAAACGTGTTGATTTTTAGCCATGCTAGAAGCATGGCTCGAGGAATGAAAATGTCGGTCGGTTGGTTGGTCGGTTGGTTGGTCCACAGATTTAATAAATGATTGATTGCTATGATATTTGGCGCAGAGACATTCATGGTTGCCAGAGCGTGGATACGTATGACATCAGTGATCCTCTGACTCTTGCTTTAGTGCCACCACAAGGCTCCCATTTTTTGGCTAAGTGAAATATCTCCATCTAATAGGCAGCTATTGGGCGGACTGCCATGCATTCTGGTTGGCCACTGATATTCATGCACAGAATGAATCCTAATAACTTTGGTGATCACTTAACTATTCATCTGGTGTCATAAAACTCTCTGACGTCTGAATATAAATTCTGTGTGAGCCAGTGAGGTAGACAAAATAACAGAAGCACGTTATAATGAAATACAATAACCATGGAGTAAATACCAGCTTAATAAATCTGGTTTGTGGGTTTAAAAAGTCTGGTTGATTAACTTCTCGGTCTCCTTGCTAGTGCAGTTTTTCGACATAATATTTGGTTGATTTAGTCATGATTTATTCTCTCCCCTTTACACACTAATTCATTCTGCAGCATTATGTTACCTTGGGAAAAGATGGTGATTTTCAGATATCTAGTGAAACTGAAACATTCCAACAGTCAACACAATACTACTTTTTAAATATCTTAATGATAACATTCAGCAACTAAATGTGATGCCCCCACCCCCATTCCATTGCATTTACATCACACCACTGTTGTTCGAATCATCTGTCCCTTCAAGTGGTTTCCAGTTTGTTGCACTTCCTAAAGTTGCTAATGCCAGCTAGCTAACATTGCTAATGAAAGCTGACGTTAATGTTTTTAATTCAAGCTTACATTAATGAAGCATAGCGCAAATTCATTCAGGACACGGACGTCGTAAGCAGCTGCAGTCAGCTGACAGCCAGCTGATCAGATCAGCATCAGTCTCCGGGCAACCACAGCCACTCTTCCAAATTAGGCGGTCCATTTAAACCCAAGCCGTCACGCACTGATCCCTCCTTCAACACTGCTGCACGCATATCGCTGCTGCCGGCATGCTTGCCACCACCACCCCGGCCTCCACCTGCTTAGTCTAAGCCCAAAATGGCTAATTTATCTAGTTGCTTCGACTCCACTCCTGCAGGGGGGTATGCATCACCCCTCCCCGATTTAGCATGCTGCTTGAAGCCTTCAGCGCCAAGCCTAACTGTATATCATTTGTTGCAATAAATGATTTAATCAATGACGAGAGTGTTCCTGAATGAAACGTTGCTAATGCGTGCTAACATTAGTATTGCCAATGCTAACTAACATTAATATTGCTAATGCACGCTACAAACATTATTAATATTAGCTAGCATTAACGTTGCTAATATTAATGTTGCTATAACCTGCTAACACTAATGTTGTTAATGCTAGGTGACGTCCATGTTATGTCCGTTCAGGACGATTAATCTGCGTTTGTTTGGTAATGCCTCACTGCATGTTTAGTGTGCAGTTGTTTCTGCCTGAAGTAGTTGAGTTTCGTTTACATCGAAAGTAAAGTGAGTCGCAGACACAAACCTCCCGTCCAGCATCCTTTTTTATACAAAACAGTTCATGTTGCTCATGCTGGCTAATGTTAACGTTGCTAACTATAGCTAGCTAACGTTAGGGCAGTACAGTATGCAGGGTGCGTAGAACTTTTTTATAGTAATTTTTTTTCCCCCACAAACTGGCACAGACTTGACGCTCACGAAACACGGATACCACATGATCCAACAACGTTTGGCAAACCTTGTTAGAAGCTGCAACCAAATTAATTCTTAAACAGAGATACACAAGACAATCATTTTGGAACATTGGATTTTTAAAAATGATAAATTCACAATCATGATAATATTTTAAGGAAAAGATATACTTTTATTATGCACCTTTCTGCAAGCTCTGTATATTATTATTATTTGAAAAATCTGATTTGTCTGCATTAAAATGTCATCAATGTGACCTTTAAAAAGCTACAGTCAGATCCAAATATTACCCGTGGCAAAATTATGTTTCTTTTTCAGTTCAACATAGCTGTCTTGACACTCACTGGGAGCCTCACCCTGACATGTCACCTCTCATGGGGGTCTCAGCCCCACTGCTGGGACCACCTTGGAGTTTCCTCTCAGCGATCCCTGTCTTAATGACCGTGTTGCCGCTTGTCTATTTATATAAATGTAAAAAGTCAATCAAGCCTGATTAAGAGAACGATGGAGCAGATGAAGACACGAGCGGCGCAGTTGGCAGAGAAAGTGGGTGCTTGTTCTTCATGGGTGGGCAGACCTGGCCCCTGTTCCTCAGCGACATGTCTGTCCTGAGGTCAGCCGCCAGCGCAGGAGATGACAGGTCAGTTTAGACCTACAGCAATGTGGGGAATCCTAATGGCTCCATCAGGACAAGTGCGCTGTCTATGTTGTGTTCTATCCTCTGAATCTGACCTGTGTGTCACTGTTTCGTGATTAGGCCTGTGAAGGCAGCAGACTTATATTTGGCGAGAGACCGTCTGGGTTAAATTCAGCATTTTGCTACCATCTCCTTCACCTTTTTACTGTAATGGTCACTTAGTATGGACCTCCATGCCAGCTCACCGTCTCTGTCTGCCTTCTCAAACTGGTCTGTTTCGATGAACCCACACAGACATCTGGTATATTTGGATTAGGAGACACCAGCTCGCCCGATTTGCGCTCCCGCTCTCTTTTTGGGACATTTATTTTGACCTCTAAGTCGTTTTCCCCTTCACTGTCAGTGACGTTATACTCTGGACCACCAGAGTCGGGCTTCTGGTATTTCACTTTGGCCTCGTGATTACATACCTATATGTCGGAATAATTACATCTAGGAGGATTTTCATTGAGGGGGCTCATTGCTGCTCAGTCCTGTCAGCTGAACTGGTTAACATACATGCTGCAGCACAACACGGAGCATTGCGTACGAGTGACTCGAAAGCTAATCCAGCTATAATAGATCACGTGGGAAATTTCCCCGCTTGTTTATTTCTCAATAACAGCTGATATATGTGTTAATGGGGACTCATTTATGAATAAGTGCCAATGTGGCTCTAATATTAAGAAGAGTAACAGTGTAATTGATTTCCTTTAGGCTTCATGACTGCCCCGGTGTGTCGGACTGATCAGCTCCGGCGAGCAGCGGCCTGGAGAGCATTCGAGGCTGTTTCCAATGCAGCAGCGTGTCAAGTTGGCGGGAGATACATTTGTGTTGTAAAAAGATATATTAACTCAGACACACATGCATGCACGGCTGGCTGACTGGCTGGCTGCAGAGACGACACACACACACACACACACACACACATAAAATCCCATACATCTGCTCAGCGTCCTTGTAATTGTGGGTCTATCAATATCATATTACCTGTTCCTTTAGCTGCCTATTGATCACGCCTGCAGCGGCTGGTCATGCACGGGTTACGATGTGCTCTATTACCTGTGTGTTAGTGTCAGCCTCTCAGATCCCAGCGCTGGGATTGACTGGGCACCATGGGAGGATTTGGCGCTTGTGCAGGGGTATTATGGTTTGTCCAGTCCACCACCCATTGATCTCTGGGAATGTGAAGTGTCTCTGGTACAGATGGACGGCTCACGGCTGCCTTACGCAGTGACGGTTTTGGTGGCCTGCATGGGATGTACGGATTAGGTTTTGACTAGGATGGATCTCTACAAGATCCCGAAAGCGATGGTTTGAACTGAAGGTGGCATTCATTCGCAACAATTATTATATCTCAAACTGACCATTACAATGTCAGAGATTGAAGCTGTGTCTGAATTCACTCTTCCAATTTTCAAATCAGAATAAACACTCAATATATTTGACTCCGTAGTGAGCAGTAAAATAAGATCCATTATTTTTGCACCATCACTGACGGGAGCGCATTTTAGATCCACCATCAACTTTTGTAAAACTGCCTCAAATATGAAATCTATCATCTATCTCTCTTAAAAAAAAATATCAGAAGTGAGTGCAGTGATGAAGTAGCATATGAAAATGCTCAAAAATTCTCGCTAATCTAATTTACATCTGGGCATCGCTCGTATAAAATAAACCCGCAGACTATGTGGTTGAAATGCACGTTCTTACATTTTTGTTTTTATTAAATCAAAAGCAGCAATGTTTTGTGTGTGTGTGTTCCCGTCACATCTGCATGTCTGAAGTGGATTGTTAATAATAAAAACAGAAATGCATGAAGAAAAATCTGTCCGCCTTATTTGTGACTTAAAATGATAATTTAATAAAACATATGACAACAAGATTTTGCCCTTTTCAGGTGTTTACATTTGAATGATTTCTGCAAGCACAAAAAGGTTCAACTGTCTGGTATTTTAGAACAATAATTTTTGGTTTAGATGATAGAAATGTCTGAAAAAAAACAACACAACAGAGCATGTTTTCAATCCTCTCTCGGCCTCATCTTTTGCGACCCTCTGGGGACCCCAATACAGAGAGCAAGCACTTGAGCGATTTGAGATAAAAAAGTGCTCTTTTCTGCCGTTTTATTGAGTGACTATTATTTTAAGATTCAAACCCGATCAATCACTCGCTGAAGTTAATAACTCGCCTTCCGTTTATTTTCTCTCATCTCCATTTTTACATTCCTGCAGCTCTGCATCTTCATGTTTTCCCCTCATTCTCGATGGGCTCATCGCTCTTTGAATCCCCGAGGACTCCCTTTGCGTTTTTCATTTATTCACGTATTTAGCTGAGCATGACATACTCCTGCTTCCATTTTAATCAAGACCCAGCTTAACATCCTTTTGTCAAACTGCTGTTGACATCCCATTACCCCAGGCGGAGGCCCGTCTCTGTGCTGCCCACAGGCTGCCTCTCTCTATATATCTCTCTGTGTGTTCCCCCTCTCCACCACAGCACTGGAGCCTCCGGGAGCCTGACTGGTTATTGCTGGGAAGCTTGGCCCTTTTCGCAGTCACATCCTCCCCCTCTCTCCCTGTCATCCCTCCTAGCCTCTTGCTGGTCGGGACTGGCTGCCGGGGCCACGCTAATGCGCTGCAGTACATGATGGCCCTGGCTGGGATGGGGCCATAATTCGTTCCATTCCTTTTTATTAAAACCCATAGCCACACTGTTATTAGTGCTCAGTGAGGAGAGCGGCTCTGTAGCAGCGTGATGTCTTCCATATGTGATGTTAGTACCATCCCAAGGAGAGAAAGACTGGGAGAGTCAGATGAGACAGAGCCTTTTTCCCTCTAATGGCAGCGTTTGGTTTGAAGACGGCCTAAGTGACATCCAACTGGATGCGAGTTCAGAGTGGCATGGCATGCTCTTGCAGGCGTCCAATGCATCAGTGCAATGCTGAAATGCAAGCCTCATTACGGACATTTCAGCAGCGGCATTGTCTCACTCTGATGCATTTCTCCTGCATCAGTCTCATAATTACATTAGATACAATTTGTAATTTAGTTATTAGAGAAGCACCGCAGAGATGCAGCGTCCCACACATAACTCACTCCTGCAGAATTTACCAGAACATCTGGTCTCTCTTTATTCTTCTCCAGATATGCAAGTCTCTCTACACTGCTCTGCTCTGTACATGAGTCGAAGGAAGAGTTTGGAAAACACGTTTATTCGCTTTCTTGCTGAGAGTTTGCGAAAAAGACCACTCCCATGTCCACATGCAAAGGGCAGGTTAGCTGAGCATGAAGACTAGAAGCATGGGGGAGAAGCTAACCTAAAATAAATCTGCTTATGAGTACCTTAAAAGCTCACCAATTATAGGTCATTAATTAATCTGTACAAAAAACAAAGTGTAAAGAAGACAACCTGTGGTTATACAGTGCAAAGCTAACACCAAGCTAACAAGTTGTTTGGCCGTATTAGGCTACTTTTACAACTAAGACAACTATGTCAAATAAAATAACGCTTGCCGTATTTACTTTCTTGCCAAGAGTTAAAAGAGAGGATTGATGCCACTGTCATATTTGTTATTTGTCATTTGCTTAATATGAAGCTACAGTCAGGAGTATGTTAGCCTAGCTTAGCATGCAGACTGGAAACAAGGGGGGAAGCAGTTAGCCTCACTCCACCCAAAGCTAAAACAGCTTCACATCCAGAACCACCGTTTTTCCAACGTGAAAGGGAGCTAATCCACTTTTTTATATTGCATCATTCATTTATGAACATCTAGGTTTGTGACTTTAGCCCACATTAGCTAAAGCGTCTAAAGCCTCGGATGTGATGTCGTTGCGTTAGTTAGTAGATACTTTGTTACTTATGCTAGTTTTCCAAACACCAGAAGTACCACTCATGATCAGTTTCCTAGTTACCTCCCCAGGAAACTTGTGGATCTAATGTTTACAAAAACAGATGTGCAACAGGGGGTTTTATGCTAAGTGAGCCAACTGGCTGCTAGTTGTAGCTTAACTGAACGGACAGACATGCGAAAGGTATCTATCTTACAGGCCAATCTCTCTTGGCAAGAAAGAAAGAAGAGTCCTGTTTCCCAAAGTGTCCAATTATGTCTTCAAAGATTCAAAGATATACTGTATCATACATCATCTATCGTATCGTGTAACACTATCAAACTGTAATGTTAGCTTGGCAGTGGCTGGATGCTAACTTTAGCTGTTGTTGTCTCACAAAAGCTAAGGTGTTATCAAATATGCTGTAACCCTACCTTAAAAAATAGCCTTCTGGATTTTCACTACTTATTATCTTTTCAGGTACTGATCAGTTGAAATGATAACAATTTGTCAGATGACCTGTGTTTGTGCAGCTCGAAATCTTGAACACAGCAGTACCACCTTTGAGCGTCCCACAGTGAGAGTCAGAGGAAAATGACCGCTGTGTCAACACGGTCAATTACATAGGCCCACGGTGTGTTTTCTATTTACAGCAGTTCTGTTTTCGTACATAAGTCCCATGTCTGGCAACCGTTCAATGAGTCACCAGTGACTGAACGGACGTCTCAAATAATACAGCTCAGATATGTGGTGTGGTGTTCCCGCTAGATTAATGGCCTTTCTGTCTGATGTGATACATTAGCTTGAGCAACGGAGAAACGTATTGACTCTCCTCCACATCCGTTGCGCAGCAGCAGCACGAGGCACACAGTCCCGACAGCGGAGATCCTTTGTTAATGGCCAGAATAACCTTGAGATCTGGAGACATCCCAATATAAATGAGTCTGTTTTTCTGCATTTGAAATCCTTCAGGAAACAGTTCAGAACTATGACGGCTAAAAGGGAAAAACTCAGACACACAACCACAAGATGGACGCAAACAATGGGTATGAATAAAAATACAGATCATATCTAACTGTGGCAGCAGTAACTTAGAGGACAAAAATTCCAGTGTTTTCATTCCACATTTGGTGAAAAAAAAAATACAAATGATTCATTCTTCAATCTGGTTCCATACAGGGAAGTCAAACTATAAAAATAAGTCCATAATGAGTTTTATATTCCAAACAGTAGGTATTTTACTAGACTCCAAGTCACTCTTATTCAAACACTGGATATTTCACTCTCTAATGAAACTCTATGGATACAATATCCCATTATAAGTAACTGAAAAGCAGATTGTCTGCATATGCCGAGGCATTGCAGATGATGCTTGACACAGAACATCAGTCCTTCGTGCTATAAAGTCAGCACCTAAACACAGCAGCACTGAAATCATTTAACAATCAGCTCATAAATGCCATTATGGCGAGTAAACTGTGTCCTGCTTTGTACCACTTTTTCAGGGCGATGCTCCAGAATATAATGATTTCATTGTTCAGTGGAACACATGCAGAAGAAAATGAAAGCTTCTGTTACATATATCACTCGGTCCTAATTGAAGAAATGTGTCTCTACCCTCATTTGAGGAAGAAAAAAAGAAACACTTCAAAGATTTTTTTTCTTTTTTGTATTTTGTACCGATTTATACCAATTTTGTAGAAAGAAAAAAAAAAACTTGGAGGGTCAAATCTGGAGCGTGATATTTCTGTCAGGGCTCGTCAGAGGGGGAACTGCCTAAACGGTGGATGTTGTGAAGACGTTTGCAATAGACCGGGACAGCAGGACCGGCTTTGATGTAGCTGAAATACAGCTCTGGGCCCTTCCACAGTTAAAATGACGAATGGGTGAAAATTTCTCTGGGTAACATTAAATCGACAGTGGCAGTATATCAGGGAGGATTTTTTTTCCTGTCCGTGTGCAAAAAAGGTTTGAATTGAGTGATGCTCCATAATAAAAACTGCATATGCTCACTCGCACATATTAAATACACAGCATGGATGATAAAATGCCCTCACTAGCTGCTAAAGCTCAACTATGCACTCACTTACGCTCAGAGTAAACAAGTACCCAACTACTGTCCATAAAATATCTCATTACAGTGTATGTTCCATTCATGTTCCCTTGAGGATGAATTGTAGCAACGTTGGTTATTTCTTTCCAATGCCTAAATTAGTATAATTTCTCCAATATTTTGATTAATGACCAAATAACTGCAGAACTAATCACATTCCCATCAGCCTCAGATGTACTGTGATTGTCTTAATTACCAAATGTTGGCTAGCTTGCAACTACTGTAGGACGGTGAACATAGTGAATCTGATACCTGCAGAACATGTAGCATGTTAGCGCGCTGACGTGAAGGCACCACATAGTACAGCCTCACACATGCTAGCATGGCAGACTTATTTCTTGTGTCCAAAGTCCGCACAAACTAACCATATACAGTATATCCTACATACTTATTGTCAAAGTCTACTGTTTAAGTGGTAAGTACACGGAGAATTGACATTCGGTGCGATTTATTCAGGGTTTTATACGAATTTGGAGTGGCACTGCAAGTTGTTTTCAAACATCTGTCCACATTTATTTCACTGTCACCCATACTTAACTTTTTTCCAACTATGTGCTGCTACTCCAATTGTGGGCATTGCATTGTGGGAGATTATGATACATAATGGCATACAATGCTCAAAAATGTACCATATTTAGTTGCACAGTCTGGTTTGATTGGGCATTATGTTGTCCCTTTTCTATCTTGAATGAAGAAAGTACACGTACAAGACTTATGGACAATATGGAAACTGTGCAATATGTAAGAATAATGATACAAAATAAATAATTAATAACAATTTTCAAGTTGTGACTTCTACTTCTTGCTAAGCAACTAGCCCCTGCCCGTCTCGGTCAAAAGCTTCCATGCCACCAACACTCCCCCGGTGCCCCAAGGTCCTGGTCCAGACCGCTGGCTGCATGGCTAACTAAGCTAACTCACTAAGGACAGCTACAGTTAGCTGCAGTTGCTCTGGTGATATGCTGCCCTGTGTTTGTTTGAAAATAAATTGGCCAATTCTTGCACATTGCACATTTAACTAAGTTTTTCTCTTTAACGTATCATTACGAAATACATGTGGCTATAGAATTATGACACCATTGGCATTTAGATTGGTTCCCTATAAACCTCACTTTCATGATGCTATTATATCTGACAAAGGGCACAAAATGTCCTGACGATCCAGTCAGGCTGGCAGCCTGGTGCCATTACTATCTGCGTTCACGTCTCCATTAGCCAGAAAGTTAAAGTTATGCCAGCAAGATTCAAAGTCAATAACATTGCATGCAATTTAGAAACACTAAATCTAAATCTAATTTGAAGGTATCTTTATAACCAAGACGAGCTAGCTAATCAGCGCCTCATATTAGATACAGTCTATCATGGCCTCATCTAGAAGGGTGAGCAGACAGTTTCACTGGAACTGCTTGAGGATTTCTACACTTCTACCCTGCACATACCTTCAGAAACTAGTATTTAACCAGACCACGGAATAAAGACTAAATGACTGAATGAACACACTGTTTTGTCTTGTGCTGTATCCTCTTGCTACTATGAGGAAACAACCTGGTCGAATTTGTGACAGCAGCGGCCAATAGCCCTATTTAGATAGAAAAGGCGGAACATTTGCTCCAAGGTGCCGCCCCGTCTTTCTAAAAGGGAGGCGTAAACACGTGACATGGCGTGAAGCACTAAGTTGGGCAATGAACAGTGACAACGAATTTGTCTTCAAAATAAGAGCTTTACATTGCACCCCATTGGAGTTTAGCCAGAGGCCCGGCACATTGACGTCTCGGATTTAGATAGCAATGGAGGCGGAAATAAGTGTACCCTCTGAGGCGGCAAATTGGTGGTCTGTTTTGGTCCGCCAATTTGACTTCTGTCTAAATCTGCGGACCTGGCCGCAAAAAGGGCGGCCAATTGGCGGCATATTGCCCAGTATAAAAGCAACTAGTGATACTACTGGAAACTTTAGGGGAAGCTTAAATGATCATTTTAATGTTTAACAGTCTTGTGTTCTTGACTCAACCTCCTTGATAACCATAGTTGCTGTTTTTTTGTTAAGCCACGCCACAGACTGAATTTCCTGCCCATCCCCCACTCTTTCGAACGCATGCACGAGGACACCGCAATTTTGGATTAAAGCCATAACTGTGCGAGCCAGACAGCCGAAAGACAGAAAAACATGCCTGAGCTGGGTGTGTGGGTGGTGATACCTGTTTTGTGTAGACTGCGACATAAAAGCGCCCAAACCACAGCTGCATCAAAACAGCAGTCATTTACCGGGTAGCAGCATGGAAATGCTCACTGAGAACACAAAGGGGTTTGTTGCATTTCGGTTATGTTTTGCATCTGAAATGTCACTTTGAGTTTCCCCCTCACTTAGTTTTCATTTTAATGTTCTGTAATATAATATTTCCTGTCTTAAAGAAAGCCTCATCTGTTGGACCTGCAAAACAGGACGACTCATGGCAATAACACGACCGACGCCACAATGTTCCTCCCATTACCTCAGTATGGTGGCATAAATGATGGGATCTGACATCATGCATGCCACTGATTTCTTTCTTTCTGCTGCTTTTCAACAGCATGTTATTAACATCATTTAAGGTTTCCTCCACAGTCGTACACCACCTACCCCCCACGCTCCAACCAATGCCCCCTCGCTGGACACGGGGATGAGGAGACAGAGCGCATTGTTCTACCGGAGCCCAGCTGGATCCAATGGCTGTGAGTGGACCCGACGGTGCAGCGGCTAAGGCATAGTAAGTCACACAGGTGGCAGGGAAATTACAGCGTACGCATACTTGTAGTTTGGACGTCTTCCACCTCTGGAAGCCAATAAAGACTGCGCAGGCCGCTGCCAAGGACTGAAAAAGCTATACTTGGACGTAGGAGTTCGGGCCGTGCCAAGATATTGCTCACCCAGCAGCAGCAAGCTCATACAGACCAATATGTTTTAATGATCGGATTCAATAAAAGTACGATGATTGGTTCCATTAGATCCTTACAGGATATCTCTTTCAGGAGCTGGTGCACTGACACAACTTATTTAATTCCTAACAAAAGCTCTACTGTCTGCTCATGCGCACTCGTACATATGTGTGCTCGCATGTGAACTGAAACCCCAAATAATCCGACTTGTCTGGCCACTTCCTCAACAGCAAATTACGACACTGTTAAAAACCCAATGTGAGGAGTTTTTTTGGTGCATCACATATGGATGTAGTGTAAACACCAGCTCGTGGACTTCCTGTTTACAAATGGTCATTCAGATGAAACCACAAGCCTGTGCAGCTCTGTTGTCGGACAATGAAAGAACACACGGGAAAACTACAGAGGAAATCCATAGCTGTCACATCCTTTCAATCCCTGCAGCTCTGAGAGGACTTGGCCTCGCCTGTGTTGTTTCTGTGTTGCCATGCCTTTGAGCGGCCGCTGCAGTCTGTGCTCCCTCCTCTCCTCTTATGTTTTACACAGGGTGCACAGCTGAACCACAAATCTCCTGTCTGGTGCCGTCGAGGAGGTCCAGCGGACAGTTGCATTAAAAAAAAATCAAGTGCAAGAACACATGATCAGAAAAATTTACTCAAAGTCTATAAAAGTTACGGCACTGATGACCAATACAGGATGACTACTGTCTGTGTTATACCACTGTCATGCAGTCAAAAGCTGGTCTGGATCTTGGCACAGGCGAGAAAAACATCAGCTGCCGACATGAAATCATCTTTAACATATATTGTGTGTGTAAAATTTGTGGAGTTACCCTTTAAGAAAATATTCTGCAACTAAAAAGGAAAAATGCCATATTGTCGAGGGGTGGGTGTGGCTCTCTTTGTGTTGGCATCTACAAAAGTGAATATTTTATATATACCTTTTCATGATTAAGTTTTGGATTCAAAATTGGATTGTTGTGCTTTGTGTTGTTGTTTGGCCTGAATCTCTATGAGCCAAAGTTTTTGTGTACATCGCCTACTTATATATAGTAAATTCACCTTTCTCTTTGAATTCTTTACTTGATTTTTAACCTTTATGTACTCAGAAAGTCTCTTGAGATACGTTTTCTTTTGGCCAGACTGAAATGGCAGCGTATAGAGCATATAATTGTTCCAATAAGGTGACACATATAGTCAACTAATAAAAGCAATTATTTATATAGTAAGCATATAACACAATAATATAAGGGAATAAAGAACAGGGCTTAACTATTTAAAACATGTTTTGAGCGTGGTGTTTGGACTTATTATGTGACACTTCTGTTTCTTTTTAAAAAGCAACAAATGTCTTCGCAACAAGACAGTGATTGATGTATCGGAATTCCTACTGAAGAACAACAAAGAAATCAACTGTCTGCTTATATTAGCTGAGATTAATAAATTGCATATTTCAATCAGCTTAAGCACATGCTGACGACCTCCAACATGGATATCACAACCACACAAACTATTAGCTTTTGAATCGTTGTGAATTTTGAACGGCCCTTTGTTCATCAAGCCTGTCTGACAATGTACCGTATGTGTACACACACAACAACCCGAACTGACATGCATGGCAG
>OMLP01044117.1:40043-61806 GCA_900302685.1 Spondyliosoma cantharus
AACACACACACACACACACACACACACACACACACACACACACACACACACACACACACACACACACACACATACGCGCAATGAGATGATGGATTAATAGCCGAGGAGTGGTCAGACGGCTGCTGGCTCTCCGGGGAGCCAACCTTTGGCGGGGAGGCCACCCAATCAGAGCACATTCCTGCAGAGAGGACACCCTGTGGGTACTTCCTGCAGGGCTCCGAATTAAAGTCGTGCCATCGGAAGTGACAAAAATTCAAATATGTTATTTGAATCACCAACTGGATATTCGATCAGAGTGTGACTGATGGGGGATTAACAGAGGGCATGAATTCATTATGGACAAATCACCGGCCCAATGTAACTTGATTTATCTGATGATGCTTTACAGTGAAGCAAGGCATGATTAATGGACTCACAAACTGTAGTCAGAAAAACACTAATGAAATTAGAATTTGAAATTTTGTTTCATTTGAATAGCCCGGTGCAGGCGCAAATAGCAAATCGATGCCTCGGTGTAGGTAAATGTATTCAACCAGTCCAGTTTTCACATTAAACAACATTACACAAAGTCCATAAATACACTGAGGGAACATCACACACGGGGCTGACATGAGACGACTAATCGCACTGTGTTGATTTTGTGTTATTTGTCTTATGAATGCCTTCACGGCAGCTACTGCACTGTTTCATACCAGTGATTAGGAACACATTGACTGTAGAATCACATCAACAGACGTATTACTGCCTGAAAATCAACATTAGTCACAGGGTGGAGATATCACATCCAAACGCGCCGACTGCGAGGATTAGTCACCGTGGAAGAGGAACAAGGCTGTAGGAAGCGGAATGCGGTTTACTGTTACACCGTTTGATCCCGGCCTAGGTGTATGAGACGGTATCGCATGTCAGATACAGCTTTGTGCTATCAAAACAAACCAGGAAACTGTCAGAGTCGTCTCAGCAAAACCGTCTGAGAAACAAATCCCCCCGCTGTGAATGATGACTGGGACGGATTATCAAGGTGATATCAAAGTCTGAGGTGCAGCAGGGATGCTTTTCACTGTATTAAGAAAGTGACTCACATTGTGTACAAATATCGTGCGTGAAGGGAATGTGTGTATAAGTGACAGCTTCCAGTCAACGGGTCCATCAGTGACAGCAGTTGTATTGTTCAGTCCCATTTCCCTGCGTGTTTGCACAGCTGTACAGATGTTTACTGTGCTGAATGTGTGTTGAAATTATAGATTTCCTCCTAGGCAACATCACGTAAAGTCTGGCAAAACATCAGGTGAGTGCAGGTCTCTTCGTGTAAAGGGTGTTTTCATCCTAAAGATTTGAACTGATCATAGTGAGAGGTGCCAACAATTTAGGATTCAGTTGATGTTTGATTGCTGCAGGATCATTATAATGTCCACAGTGTGTGTTTTGTAGTTTTTTTCCCCTTTGCTTCAGTGTTTTGTATAGGCTCTAGTGCATGTAAAAAATCTTGAAAGTTAAAAAGGTCAAAGTCCTCACCAACAGAAATTCCTCTCTCCCACAAAAAACAGCAGTCCCACCTTTAACTTATGTGACTGTGTGACATCACACTACATTATCATGTCACACATTTGAATAATTTATGACCAGTGCCTAATTTGGCAGAATTGGTAAGAATTGATTTATCACAGCTGCTCTGTTGTTGTTAGCGGTGCTGGCTCAGGCGTGTGTGAGCTGACCAATCAGAGGAAACTGGGTATTGGGAATGGGTTAGAGTTTTTCATGCAGAGTACAGTGCTGCAACACAAAATGAGTTTTATTTATTAGTTTAATGTGCTTCTCATAAATGTCTTGCTCCATGAAGAAATCAGCACAGAGGTTGCACAGCAAAATAACACGAGACTCGTGACTTAAGAGAAGCAATGTTGTAGTAAGTAACTAATGGTCATTCGTGGATTTACTGAACAAAGGCAGTAGAGATGACAGAGTTCTGATTTATGCCTGTAGATAACAGTCACTAACTCCTAACAAAGGAATACAGTTATGCATATCTGGAATATGTGCTGATTTTATATTGTTTGATTTTTAAAAATGAGGATGGCTAGATGAATATAAGAAACTATGGCAAAGACATTTTAATTGATTTTTACCACATTCATTTGTTGAGAGTTATTTTGATGTATTTATTTATTTATGATAATTAGACTGATAACATATATTGTGTGACACAGTGGCCACAGTCTTCACTTGTACCATTAACTCAAAGATTTGACAGCAATAGACATATTGTGATGCCCAGCCTAACTGATAAACTAAAATCATAGAGTTGTTCCAAACTGGAATAATTCACCCCTTAATATCCATCTAATGAAAAACAAATGATCTTTTGATAAATAAATAATAAACATACAGAGGTATTTATTAGCATATATATTTGAGTTGTATATGAATGTAAGTGTTGGTTTCTTATATTAATATACTATGGTCATTTTATCAATGCAGCTAATGTTATCATGTTATTGATGTGTTGTTTATGTCAAGTTTGGACCACATTATTATTATCTTGTTGCCATGCCATCCTCTAACGGGAGTCCTTTAAATAAACTAGTTTTATAGTATACCAAACAGATGGCTAAAACCTTTGCATGTGACAGACCCTCTTTCTGTCAAACATTTTTCAGTAAAACATTTTTACTGATTTTTTTTACTTTTCTTTGCAGATAAGCTTAGCTTGAAATTGTTATATTTACGACTGCATTTGAAGGCATCACCTGAGCTCCGCAGTGCCGCGAAAAGCCTGTGAGGTGAACAGACCCAGGTACAAATATGACTGATTTAAACAGCAAAAGATCTAAGGTACTGCCGAAAACGAGCTGTTTTAATCCAAACTAGGGGAACGATAATTCTTATAAAGAACCTCAGAGTCACTTCATGTTGTCAGTCAGAGGTATGTAGGCTAAATCTATGTAGAGGAGTGAGGACAGTGAACAAGTCAGCTAACATCACTAGTTTCATTTTTAGCTAACGTTAGCTAACGAATTAACATTGGTCAACCAGTTACTCGTGTATTAGTTTTGAGCTAACCTCTTGCAGAAAACGGAAGAGGCTCTAATACAGTTGGATACAAGAGGAATTAAAACCAAACTGTTAACTGTCATTGTTTTATTTACTTTCCTTCATCGTTCAGGGTCTGTAAATGTAATAAAAACTGCACTAGATATTAGGTTTATTAATTAAGAAACAAAATGGCTGCTCACACCTTCATCGCCATCTCTGAGCTGCATCCCAACTTCTCCCATCCGGTGAGTTCAGATCATTTTCAGCCAGTTACAGCAATTTAATGTATTTTTTTTTTTTTTTTTTTTTTTACAAAACTCTCTTTACTTTAAATTAATCAGTGTCCTATAGCCATAAATGATTACAGTTAATCGTGGTTAGACGCTGGTGTAACACTGTTTAATGTTACTCCAGGCCTGTTGGGTTTGTAAGCTGTGTTCAGCTCTCAAAATACACAAGTCTGTTCACTGTCATCATCCTTGTAATGTGTCTCAGAAAGTGGCCGGCATCGTCATTGGGAAATCTGATGTAAAAAGCTTTCCTGACAGAAAAAGTAAGTATCTTTATATTTGCACAAGCTGTCACTGACACCTCAGTGTGTTGTACACCAGCCCCCTCTTCTGGAGAACAGATAAATGAATACCCACTCTCTGGGTTTTCCTCTCCTCTGCAACACTAACTTAACCTACATGTCTGATTTTCAGATATTGGTGTCGACAGATTCACTTTTAGCTTCACAGTTAAGGACTCTCCTGACTTCTTCATAAATGTGACAGCCTGGGGAAACGATGGATACATCAACTTGCTCTCCGGCAGCTTCAGTGTTGGAGACTGTGGTGAGGAAGTCACTCTGGAAGTTCTCACAAGTCTTAAACATCCTTGTAAATTTGACAAAAATATAAATATATTTATTAATTTTATTTTTGTATTCATTGCAACAGAAGTGCCTGGAATTTCTTTATTATTATCATTATGTAGTTTCCTGATTTATCACTAATCCTATTTACTCCTGAACTCTCCCATTTTGAGTGCTTGAATGTCATCACATTAAACTAAGTAAGCCAGTGCTCTGATTCTTGCCAAAGGAAAGTCAAGCTGCACCAAATATAAAAAACACAAACTTTAAAAGAATATTTTATAACCTGAAATTTGGCACAAAAAAATAAACTTGATTTCCCTGAACAAAATTGTTTCTTATTATTTTTTCAGTAGTCATCGAGAATCCTTTAGTTGCTACCAAAGATCCAGAAAAAGGAGAGAGATTCTGTCCCACAACACCAAGGTAATTAACACTCTCAATAGATGTTATACTGAAAAATAATCCTCACCCTGCGGTGCTTTTAGATACCTGTAGGGTAGGGATGTTAACACGGTGTAATGCTGTGTAAAATATGATGTAACTGTGTGTAATGTCTGACAGACTTGCTGGTTCAGAGTGCCTGTATCCGCTGTCTCAGCCTCTACAGGCTGCTGGTGACGGAGGCTCACTCCCAGGTGTATCTGTGTGCTGACATTGACACCATGGACAGGCTGCTGCCGCTGATCCACCTGCCAGTGAAGGACTCCAGAGATTTTTACTCTCTGGGAGACATCGTGGCCAACGGCCAGAAGCTGGATGGCACAGTGATAAATGTACTGGCTGCGGTGAAGTCGGTAAGGCGCCTGAAGGCCACAGTCTGTCAGTGTTAATTACTATTGAAGGAGAAGTTCACATTTGAATGCATTCGCACTTGCTCTTTCACAGTCTTTTAATGAACTTGTGTAGTGTGCTCACATTTCCACCAACCTGCCTCATCTGCTTTTATTAATGTTGACACATTTCCCAGAAAGCTTTTCTGTATACACGGAGAGAGTGAAAAAATGGGGGTTGTGTGCCTGGCTGTTTTGTGGCCAGAACAATATATGACATGACATGGCATATTCATGACATATTCTTTAATGAGTTTTAGAAGTGTTGGAAGAAAGACTTAGTTACCTAACCACATTCAGACATACTAATCTAACTCATGGCAAGAAAGCAAAGAAGTATATTTCTAAAAATACTAGATATTAAAGTTTAAAGGTACACTATGTAGTTTTGGGGAATCAGAACAGAAACATCATCTTTGACCAATTTTGTTTGCCTAAACAAAATAAATAAACTCTCTTTGTATTCACCACTGAATAAACTGAATAAACAAACTGACCTTCAAGGACAACAAAATTTCATACTGTTTTACTTGTTTATGTGGCGGAACCTGCCACCTTTCTAGCTTCAAACATTGTTCTGGGGCCTCATTTTCCTCTCAGAACAGCTTGTTTATTCAGTTACAGAAAAAAAAAAAAATCGGAGTTTGCACAATTAACTCATTAATATTGTAAATATTGAAATTCTAAGGGATGTATTTCTTCTCCAAAACGTCACAGTGACCCGGTAATACTTTAATGACAACAGGTCCAGTTATTTAGAATATTTAACTTCTTTCCATACTGGTGTGTTAAAGTCAGTCTTGGTGAAGAGAAAAGGTATCTGCTCCTCTTCTGTGATTGATTTGGTTGATTGTTAACCCTTTGAACTCTGCAATATACATCATCTTTCAGTGCCTACATTAGTATTTCTGCTAATATTTCTGTAATATAATTTCTTAGATTATCATCAAATGCTTAATTTCCCTAAAATCTGTAGAACCTAAGTTTAACGTTTATATAAGTCAATAAACCTTAATAATTGCTCAAATTATTTAAATGGCTTGATAATTACAAATGTTTTCTTTTTAAATTAGGCATGTAATATCTAAAACCTAAAGCATCTAAAATGCTAAATATTGATGTGAGCACTTTGATCCAGTAGGACTAACATGGACTGTAGCTGTGGAGAAAATGGAACCGCTTCCTTCGTGTTTGGCTTTGAACAGAAATATATCTCATAGTTGTGAACTGGGGGAAATTACATTTTTTTTCTTTATTATTTTATTTTTTCAATGCCCCATTATTTATTGTTTTATGTTTAAATAACCAAATGAGTTTAAATCCAGCTGGGAAGATTTTGGGGGCCAACAGCCATGATTAACATTCATTGAAGTATTGGTCGTTGACTTAATCATGGTTCCAACTGGTAATGAACATTTTTAGAGGTGTTTTTCTGGAAGGGAACATGAGGAAAATTGATCGACTCATTGAGAAACCATGATGTATTTCTCAACTTTTCTACACACTGATTGCATTAAATGGTGGTTTTTCAGCTGTCTTTTTCTCCATAGTGAGCTTGACTATGGTGGAAAATGGGTTATTAAAGTTTCCTGAACTCAAAAACAACATTAACAAGAAGGAAAAGGTTGTTAAAACGTTGTCCAATGTGGCATTATGAACCTCAGTCATGGAAAGGTCCTGGAAGCTCTCGCGGAGGCCAGAGTGGGAAGCCTGATAAGCTTGAAGTGGGACATTTTTGACAATGAGTGCGGACGCTGAGCAAATATTTCTTATGTTTAAAAATCATGCGTATCAGAGTTTAAAAATGGACCTAATCCGTATGGTCTAAATTGCCTAATAGACCACATTGTGTCTGTTTTGTCTGCGTGGAACATGCCAACTTACCCAAAGATCTGCCTCAGAGTTCAGAGAGGGGCCAGAGCCTGAGCTTCATGTCAATGCTTCTCTGACAGGAAATGGAGATACTGTGATAGGAACTTCAGATGATTCTGTTTACATTGTACAGATCGGAGAGCCGAAGCAGTTCACCACTTCAGACAGGCGCAAAGGCCAGAGGCTGGAAGTGAAGCTCTTTGATGACTCTGTCTCCTCCTTCCCACTCGTCTGGTGCGTCACGCTCATTTATTCATTTGGAAAATGACTAAAGATTTATTACTTGTGTTGCTTTTGTGCCATATTCCATCTCAATGGATCTCCGCCATGTATCTTTAAGCTACCGCAAATGTACTCCGGTGACATGAAGCTTTAAATTAACCTGCATGTGTGTTTGATTTTCACTGTGCTCCCCCTGACCTCTGTTTCACTCACAGCTGGGACAGAGAGGCCATTCAACTCGTGCAAACTCTGATACCAAAGGAGACGGGTAGGTTAACAACCTCTACTCATTCCCAGCCACAACATGAATCTTTATTTCATTGTTATTCCTGCCTGTCACATCCCATTAACACACTGTACTGAAGAGAGGCATGGAGGCGGATATCTGAGCTGTAACTGTGTTTATGTTTAAGATAACTTACTGTTGTTTTAACTTTTATTCTCCATTCAAAGTGCTCTTCATAGCTGATGTAAAGATTAGCTTTGACAGCTTTCGCAACAGCATGGCAGCCACCGTTAACTCGAAAACCATTATCACTGTCAATCCCGGTAAGATATCACAGCAGCATTCACAGACACACAGGATCTGACAAAATTATTTAGTATTCGATTGATCAAGTGAAATGAAAATGCTATTTTTGGGTCGAACCAAGCGGCCATGGTGTGCAGTGTAAGAAAAACACATCATCTTCCTGTTGTGAGGTAGAACATTGTCAGTTTGTTGCTGTCAATCATTTGCTGTCAGACACCAGAGAGGCCAGCCTGCTGTTCAGCTACGCTAAAGAAGCATCAGAATCTGGTGCTCTGGACCAAGATGAGAAGCCAGAAGATGTGATTGGTAATTTACTCCCGTTACAGTTCTAATCCGTCTTCAGAAATGGCTAACCCTTCTTTTGAAAATAAACGATATATTTATGCAACCCAACCGCCAGAATAAATGTTGGCTAAGTACATTTCTGTGAAACCACAGATGAGTTGAAACATTACATTTGTTTAGGTTGAAACCCCTTCGTTTGGGTTAAAAATTGGATGGAAATGTCCGCAGGTCTCCTTAAATAAACACCCACTATTCACTTCACAAAAACGGCTCAAAATATCCTGAAGTCTCCTGAAAAAAAACACCTAATTTTGTCACCACAAAAACTTTGAGAAATTTCCCCAGGTGTCCACTGGTGTGACTCTGTGGTTGGTGGCTAATAAGCATATAATTTGAAAGTGATATGCCACGTTTGGTACAAACTTTAACCTTGGACGTATCTTTAGTTTGCAAAAACAATGACTGCTAACATTACACCCTGGCACTGGGCTGGTTCATGAATCATTTTCAAGATTTACATATTCAGTAAGACTAAATGCTATTTGATTTTGTGGGAATCAAGCAGTACTGATAGAGGGACTAACAGACTGATTTTCATGAGAATACATTTGGTCAGTGTGATTTTTTGTAAATCTCCACTGAAATCTTTTTTAAAAAAATGTTTCTTGGTTGTGCGTCATAAGAGAAGTTTTTCCTTCATCATGTATTGGACTTAAGGTGGATATTGTGCTCTCATTTGTACTTTTACAAAAAGATAGAACGTATATCACCAACCTGTCCTTAGTTGTTTCTGATATAACACATCAAATTGTCATTGACAAGAGCAGCACGTGTTGAAGCCTGTTCTGCCAAAGACAAACTGCAGACATTAATGTGTGAGGTTGTGCTGCTGTTTCTGTCTCTGCAGTGGATTCCATCACTGACATGTACACAGTGACTCAGCTTAAGGAGAAGGCTCAGGAGAACCCTGAGGCTTTCTTTGGCATCACATATAGCTTCATCTCCAAACTTGACCTCGACTCTTCTGTTTCAAAAGTCATCAGGACTCGCTGGTGAGCTCACACACAAATATGAACAGAGCTCTGATGCTCCACCTCAATCATATGAATAAACACATTCGTCTGATAAACAACTCTCTGCTCTGTCTGTTCTCTTTCGTGTCACAGCACCAAGTGTAAGTTACAGGTGATGGAGGATACACAGAGCTGCCCCAACCAGCTGTGTCCAGGGAGAGATCAGGCCTTTTCAGCCTCCACAGGCTTTGACCTGCTGGTGGACTTCACAGACCACACGGGCACCCTGCACGGCTGCGCCCTCAGGAGCCCCATGGCAGAACAGGCACTTGGCTGCACAGTTAGTACAACTTCACATGGGGATGATTGTTCAGCCTTAATTCTACATGTATTTGTATGGATTAGGTCACATGACTAAGCTGTTGTGGAGAGTTTTCAAAGTTCTGTGTGGTTCCAAAAAGTCATGTCAGATTTTATATTTTGCCTTCATAAATCAAATAAACTAGCGTTATGAAAGGTTTCTTTCATATCATCTGTTGCAGACAGACGAGTTTACCATGTTGACTGATGACCAGCGGACTGCAATGAAGTGGAAGTTTCTTTTGGAGAGATGCAAAATATACGTGAAGGTATGTACTGTGGCTTTCAGTGCTCTGCTGCAGTGAGGGTTAGCTATAAAATCACTTGTTTAAAGATTCTTACGATATGTTGTAGATCCTCCCGTCCACTAAAATGAGGACTGGGATCAGAGGGGTGATCCTGGCCTGTGCACTGGCTGACCCAGGAGAGGTGAAGCAGCACATGTCTGCCCTGCTGCAGCGGCTGTGATCACAACTCACACTGGCTGAGCAGGAAAGCACACGTTGTATTTGGCTGCTTTCACTGCTGTGTGGTTCTGTTTGGATTGACATGTTGACAATGACAACTGACATTTACACATGTTGGCTTTGTGTTTTGAGGATAGATGCCTTCTCTGCATTATTTATGTATTTATTTAACTTATTTATTTAAATATATTTATTAAAGTGTGTTCTGTTGCGTTTGCTTTTGGGTTTGGCTTTTTAAATCTGTTAAACTAATTTACCAGTGCAAATCAGTCATATGTTGATATGTTACTTGTCAAATAGATTTTTCCATGAAATGATTTTTGATTTTAAATAAACAACACACTTACAAATAAAACTTAATTTAAGTTTATGTTGTCACATTTAATATAGACTGCATTTAAGTAAGACGTTTCTTACTGTCGCTCAACTGCATTTTATGACAGTAACGGGATATGGTGTAATGGTGAAAAAGTGACAAAGCACATCTGCTCAAGTACTGTATCTCAGTACAGTTTTGGGGTACTTCTCTTCTATACAAGTGTACTGAGTAATTCCGTGTATTGCTGCTCTCTGCTTCTCCACTCCATTTGAGAGGCAAGTACTGTATTTAAAAATGTTTTACCCTAATACATTCAATTAATAACTTCACTTCCTGGTTACTTTGCAGACGAATACAAAATATAATAAAGAAGATGAATTATGATATATCAATTTTGGTTAAGAACATGTGAGACAGAACCACAGGGGAAAACTGTCAAAACACCCTGCAGTATATAAAGTCATTAAAATGATTTGAATTTTTACCAACTGGAACATTAAAGGTGCAGTATGAACGAATTTTAGTTGAAAACATTCAAAAAATGAGCAGAAATTGTCAACCTACTGTGAAGAAATAACACAGTTTTTGACATTATGGCTTCGAAGTCCTGTGTTGCAGAGAGATCTACTGAAGTTAGCATGCTAACTAGCTGGACCCAACCCATCTTGTTCTAAAAGGGGAGTAATCAACATCCTGCCCAGATGTCTGGGCCCCAATCCAGACCACTAGCTGTGCTGCTAACTAGCTAAGGGCAGTTACAGTTAGCAACAGTTTGCGGTTATTCTGCTGTTATGCTGCCCCTATTTCTTTTTGTATAAATTTGACAGGTAGCTAATTCTTACATATTACATCTTTAAAATGTTGTACACATTAAAGCATCAATAATGATAATGCAAGGGAACATACTGCATCATACTTTTAACCACGGTTCTTATTTGTTATGCTAATTTTTTGAGTGAATGAAAGTTTCTCTGATACAGTCTTGACTATGACCATTTGCTGTGATATAAACAGTCAGTAGGTGGCGTCAAAGCACAGGTTATGAACACGGAACCTTTTAGTCACCGTCGTTTGTTGCTAAGGGGACACATTACGGGGACGTACTGATTTGTCGTCAACACGAACAACTGAAGGTAATGAAAACTTGTCGAATTTGTGTCGCCGAGTAGTTTAAATTGACATAAATGTTATCATACAGTGAAATATCGCGACAGTCACAGTGTGTCAGCTTTGAAGTAGAGACGTCAGCAAAGTGTCTGAATTGCACAGCCGTTGAACATCGCGAGGGTGCTTTGCTAACGTTAGCCTGAACCTGAGAAGTTGTGTCTTTTATTTCCACAGTAACACAATAACCAATGTTATTGAACCCTGTTCAAAGTTGACATTTGACAGTAGTCAGAAAACTGCAGCAGCTGACTCTCTCCTACATTTCTCTGCAGTGTCATACATGCCTCACTCCGAGCAGTGACAGCCAGCAGTGAAGCATGAATGTGAACCAGGGGACGGTGGGCAGCGACCCGGTCATTCTGGCCACGGCTGGATACGACCACACGGTCCGATTCTGGCAGGCCCACAGCGGGATCTGCACCAGGACGGTCCAGCACCAGGACTCCGTATCCTTAATCTCACTAACAGACCGTTTCACCGACAAATCAGTGTGATTACGAAATGATTTAGGACAGTTGACAGCTCATAAACACAGATATACATTATGTTTCTTCTAGAGGGAAACACAAAGTCAATATTAGAGTTTCAGCTGACATCTTGTGGAGTTGATTCCTTCATGGTTCAGTAAATTGAACATGGATGCTGTTAAAGGAGCTGTTGTCGACTGTCTATGGAGCAGCTCCACGATTTGTCTGTAGATGGCATCATCACTACAGTGTGTCCCAAAAAGAAAAATTCTAAAATATAGAAACAACCTGACCCCAAACAACCCACTTCCTTAACATTTGTCTCCAGCAAGTAAATTCACTTGAGGTCACACCTGACAGGAGTATGATTGCAGCTGCAGGTTGGTTAAGAACTGTTCTCAAACCTCATTTCCTCACTTCTTCATTTCTTCTATTAGTGAAATGCTTTATACACAGCTTACAATTACAATTAAAGTAGCACTATGTATTTTTGGGGAAGACATTTTAATCTGAAGAGGAAGATTACCCTGCCACCTTTCTAGCTTCAAACATTGTTCTGGGGAACTTATTTTCCTCTGAGAACAGCTTGTTTACTCAGTTATGAAAAAAAAAACACATAGTGCTCCTTTTAAATTCACAGCTGCTATATTTCACAAAAATCCCCACTCTTTGTTTCAGGTTATCAGCACATCCGCATGTACGATCTGAACTCCAACAACCCCAACCCGGTGATCAACTACGACGGCGTCAGCAAGAACATCACATCTGTGGGCTTCCACGAAGATGGACGCTGGATGTACACGGGAGGGGAAGACTGCATGGCTCGCATATGGGACCTTAGGTCAAGAAATCTCCAGTGTCAGAGGATATTCCAGGTCAACGCTCCAATCAACTGTGTTTGCCTGCATCCAAACCAGGTGAGACAAGGGTCTAGGATGTATGTTTGGTTTGGTTATTGTCAAATAGTATGCAGTATGTGTATGTGCTTACTGCTCAAAGAAGTCTGTTAACAGCAAGTGTTTTTTAGGCGGAGCTGATTGTCGGAGACCAGAGCGGAGTGATTCATATCTGGGATCTGAAGACCGACCACAATGAACAGCTAATTCCTGAGCCAGAGGTCTCAGTCAACTCAGTTCACATCGACCCAGATGCCAGCTACATGGCAGCAGTCAACAGCTCGGTCGGTATCCAAACAGTCTGAATAGGCTGCTGTTTGTAGTTTAAAGTAGAGTTTAATGATTAAAACAGCCTCTTTCGTTCCTTTTGTCCTCCTCTAACAGGGGAACTGTTATGTGTGGAACCTTGCTGGAGGCATCGGCGATGAAGTGACTCAGCTCATTCCTAAGACTAAGATTCCTGCACACAAACGCTACTCCCTCCGCTGCAAGTTCAGCCCTGACTCTACGTGAGTGCCCTTCTCCTCTACACACTATAAGACTTTCTATTGTCAAAACAACACAAAAAGATGATTTCCTGCCGTGATGTTGTTCAGGTGATACTGACTGTGTCCTGTTTGTTGTCATCTCCAGTCTGTTGGCCACCTGCTCAGCAGACCAGACCTGTAAGATCTGGAGGACGTCCAACTTCTCGCTGATGACCGAGCTGAGCATCAAGAGCAACAATCCCGGAGAGACGTCTCGAGGCTGGATGTGGGACTGTGCTTTCTCTGGAGACTCCCAGTATATTGTCACTGGTCAGTACTTGAGCAAACATGGCAGAGGGGTAATCGCTACAAATTAATGTCAACGACTAGCCCTGCACTCATTAAATTCTCTTGGCCAGATACATAAAACTCTGTGGAGATTTATCTGATAATGAAAGGAAGGGCAAAGAAGAAAAACTAGAGACGACTGTGACTGTTTTGCATCAGCGAGGCTCTCCAACAGCATCAGAACAGCTGTCCTCACACGTGACCCTGACATATGGCTGAGGCCCTGTATAGCGCCTGTACCACTTATCGTTAGTGGTAACATTTCAGAATGTCAGAAGGATGACCGAGAGCTCAGATCAAAACAGACTTTACAAAGTACTGCTCATTTCAGGAGCAAATCAAAAGATCATAACAGAGGGTTATGAAAGATTGATCACTTGTGAATAATGTGAAATGAAGTTAATAAATCTACCTTTGAGTAATATTTTACTGAATGCTGTATAGACTAAAAATAACACAATCAGTGAAAATGGCTAAAACCTAAGCAAAGGACAGGAGTGGAAGGTTAACAAAGAGGATACTTTTAGTAAGTTTGCTATCAAAGGGTGCCCCCTTCAATAACCAACTGATTACTCATCTGGCCTCTGCTGTTTTAGAGTTAAGAATTTTGTACTAGATTTGTATTTTGGACTTGCACTGTGTGGGAGCAAGTCTAATGTATTACATAATCCAAAAAATCTTAAGTAAACAAAGAAAAATTTAAATGTGCAGGCTTGTTTGTTTGTGTCAAAAACGACAGAATTTAAAGGCAGCACTTGCAAAAACACAAACTGCCTTCCACTTAAGTTATGTTGGGTGTGAACTCTATTTGATGCCCTTCTAGTTTCAAGTCATTGATGAAGATGCTCACGAGAAGGATTTGTAAAAGTTTGTGCAAGTTTTCTAAATAAATGTTGTTTTCTTAAAAACCACTCCTGTTAGAGAAGCAGGTAGAGGTTTGATAACTCGAGCGTAAATCTACCTTTAAGCGAATATCAGGTTCTGACTCTTGTCTCCACCCAACAGCCTCCTCAGACAACCTGGCTCGTCTGTGGTGCGTGGAGACCGGGGAGATCAAGAGGGAGTACAGCGGCCACCAGAAGGCCGTGGTGTGTCTGGCCTTCAATGACAGTGTGCTGGGCTGAAGATGATGATGAGGATGAGGAAGAGGAAGAGGAGGAGGATGTAAGAATGAGCAGACGGTGTGTGCAGAACAAGGACTCTTTGGAGGATGTGCGGTCGGCATCAGTCAGAGTTCACATTTTCCCAGATGTGATCATCCTGAGAAAGTGTTTGGACATTACGATGAATCTCAGCCACCGAGATGTCTACAGTGCTCTTCCCTGACAGGTGCCTGTAAGTATAAAACAGGATAGTACAGGCCAAAAGCTGCTTAAAGGAACAGCACGCCATTTTGCAGCCGCTGTTAGTGGGCATATAGAAAAGCGTATGTATCAACAGTCTGAAATATGTGATGGTAATGATCGATCCCTTTGTTTTCAATGTCCATTTCAACTTCACCTCGGTTTATACAGCACCATATTTATTATATCATAAGGACCACATTATTCACTTCGACCTGGATGCGCTGTGGAATTGATTTATTTCTCATGTGTGATATGTGTGATTCATGTATTTCTCTTAATTCAAAGTTGTACTATTCTTAATCAACACACGTGGGTCATAGAGGTTCAAGAGGAAGTGATGTACATATGAAGAATCCACAGTAAAGACGTCATTCATAGAAATCTCTACAGTTTTTGTGTTTTCTCCTTTTTTTTCCCTCCTTTTCAAGGAAACATTGCCCGAAAAATCCACAACAGTCTTTTTATTAGATGGATTGAAACACTCAACAGGAACAGTTACGCATAATTACTCTGCAGCAGTGGGTTACAGGAAACGCACAAAAAAAGGGGATCTTTCTTCTGTAATCTCTGAAGTGTGCCACCAGAGAGGGTATTACACATGAAGAGAGTGACGATGGGGCTCTGGCAATAACCGTGACAGCCTGTCTCCATCTCTTCTCTCTCGGAAGAGATGGAAAACGGACTGGGAGAGTTGGCTGCTTCACTGGTTTACTGGCGGCTGTATGGCACAAAGGAAAACAGTCAAAGCTGGCTTTTGTTCTGTTGTTTTTTTTTGTTTTTTTTTCTTGTAGAGGGAGCTAAAAAGACAACTTTGTTTCCCTGATCTTGTGCTGGGAGGAGAAGAAGAGAGCACACAGTCACTCTGGTAGGTAGTAGAAGCACACGGACACGCAGATGTTGCTGGGGAAGCAGATGTCGATGCAGAAGTAGACCAGCCTCTGTTTGCCCGGGCCTGAAAACAACAACACAGGAAACGCATAAAAAAAAAAACATAAGAAACCACTCAGGCTCAGTTTAAGGTCTGGTTATTGTGTTTTTGTACCCCATCACTTAGTGAAGACGGCTGAGTGAGTACAAGTGTAATGTTCAACCCGTCATTTACTGCATCAGTGTAAAGGTCACTGGGCATCATAGATTAAGCTTAGGTTTCAGCCTGTCACACACCAGCTGTCTAAATTAGAAGCTCTGTGCATAGTGTCTGTGGGAAACTGACTAATGGGTCCCTGAGCTCCACTGGTGTGTAAGCATGCATTCTTCACTAATATTACGATAAGATGCCATTTTTAATTCATTGATTTTCATCCAAAATGTCCAAATAAAAACTTACAGTGGATCACCATGAATTGATGAAGTGCATAATGACTACATAATAAGATGGAACGCTTTGTCAGTTTAATATCTAATATCCCTAGGTCTTGTTGGTCAGGCAAAAGAAATACTTTGGAGATGTCGTCTTGATAGAGGGACAGATGCAGGAATTTTCTTTAGTCGCTTTCTTTAAAATTGCAAGGTAGGGCATTTCAATATGGGAACAATGCAGGGATATTGATGAAAAAAAGTCAAGCGTACTTAAGTGGCTGGTATCTAGTGAGTGTGCAGATCCTAGATCTGGTGAGCTTAAATTATGGTAAGCAGATATGGGTGGTTTAAAATTTAGAGTGATACAAGGCGATCAAATTTGATATTGGATTAGGCATCACTGAATTAAAGGGGACTGTTGCTATTCTAGTTGCAATTAAAATAGTCGTAAGTTGTAGCCCAACTAGTTTTGATTTTAAGTAAACGTTTACTTGATTCTATCTAGACGGGGCGAATTCTACTACTACCATGAGACCATATCAGAAATCAGTGGTTATCTGTTTTACTTATTAGACAAGGTTTTACAAGATAAAGTTGAAAATGTTGATATTTTTTTTATTTTCATTAAATCCCATTAAAATTAAGCAGTCTGTTTGAAGTCCAGTTGTTTCTACGTAGAAAATACATATTTAAAAACAAGCTTAAAATATCTATAGTATGGCATATGTTTTATATATATGTACTGTTTTTTTAGAAGGGGTGTGGTTACTGAAGCAGCTTGGCACTGTAGCTTTCAGCAATTGTCAATCAAAGGGGAGTAAATGGTGTATTTGTTGGGGACTATTTCCAGTGGCGGATTAATACACATTTGTACTCCTCATGAGTGTTAACAGTACAGCACGATGTGTACGTGGGATTGGAGTCAAAATAAGCTACAGTGTTGCATTCATGGTAAAAAAAGTGCGGCTAACAGATGTGTTTTTACTAGTTTTTCTGACAACAATGGACCTTTATGGCACATTCACTATTTTTACACAAAATGTATATACATTTTTTAACAGTTGTTTGTGGACACATTTGTCAAAGCCTTTTTTTAAACACAACATGTGATGTTAGTTGCCTGTGAACTCTGGCTGTCCTTACCCTCAGCCCTCTTGGTCCAGTGGATGGACCTGTCCTGACACAGAGCCTGGAGAGGCGCCTCCAGCGTGGACACGTCCACCTGACTGGTCGCCAGCACTCCCAGGAACTCTGTCTGCCTCTGGGTCTCGTTCCCAGACAGCTGGAAATGATTCTGCAGAGGACGGTATCACAACATCTCAACAACAGAGAAAACTGCAGGGATGAATAGAGACTCTTGAAGCTGCGGCGTCATTTAAGAAGTGTGAGAAATCATATTCCACTCAGCACTGTAGACTAAAATGAATAAGCGAGGGAGATATGAGGGAGACTGAAACCCAAGCTGCTATTAGCCCGATATCTTCGCTGATGAGGTCAACACGGCATCACATTTGCGCTCTTACTCGTCACAAAGGCAGCGTGTAATTGTGCCACTTACACTTCTGATTGGCCCTGATAGTGAACCACTTAAAGCGCCGTTATGCTCGAGTGGGTCACGTAACAACCAAGAGGCCCATTGTGCCGCAGAATAGAGGGACCATCCACGGCTACTCTCCATCCATACGGGGCCCCGACCTCCTATCATAGATTAAATGACCGCAATCAACAGCAATGTTTGAATACCGAGGAGCTGTATGAGATATGTGACACCGCCAGCCCGGATCACAGAAAATGCTCGGAGTCTCAGCTTTTGATGCGTGGAAATGAGCCATTGTGCAGAAGATGATAAGATGGAGAAACAAGACTCCTTCTCAGTTCACCTGCAAGGTCCCACAACTCAGCGATGGTCTTTCACCTGCACATATTGTCCAATCACAATTAAAAGTCAAGAATGGCTACGGATGTCAATATTAGAGATCCAGGTATTCACCACAGGCCCTGCTCTGGTTGTATTTTAATCCAACAGAGAAGTCTTAAAAAGCCAAAGATCCCTCACACAGAGCGGCCATTGTGCCCACATCAGGGCTCAGGCTCGCTGCCTCCTGTAAGAAGATCCCGGGCAACGCCAAGGGGGCCTGGAGGGATCAGATGTGCTGAGGAATTCAGCCGTGGAGCCATAGAGGGCGACTACTTACTCTTCAAGACTCTTTGCGCCTTTCAACCCCTCTCTCTTTGTATGGAGGAGAGAGGAACTCATGCAAAACCTATGAGACCCAGCAGGTCCTGGCTCAGTGGTGCATTTGCTCCCGTTATGAGTCACGGTCAGAAATGCCAATTCACTCATTAGCCCGGGCTGCTTTTGAAGCACCTGGCAGAGCTTAAAAGGGCAGCCACGGCTTTCTTTCTCTTTTTCTTCACCCTTTAGTGCGTTTTTCATGTCGAGCTTTGTAGTCTCGCATGTCCTGGACGCAGTGAGGGGAAGCCCTATTGTATAACACGGCCGCTCAGTTCTCACGTGCTGAGATGTCGCCACCCGCTTACCTTGTGTGCTGACTCGTGGAGGAGGGAGTGCACGTTGTCGTAGTCGGACCTCTCCATCTTTCGCAGGAAGCAGCTCTCCTGGTCCACAGGTTTGTAACAGATCAAACCCTGCAACACAAGAGAACACAATCAAGTCAGGTTTCCCCAACGTGATCTGCAGAACCCTTTTTTTAAAAAAAAAAAAAAAAAAAGCATGCACACTATTCTGCCAACATGAAACGGTTGTTCAGCACAATCTATTGATGACACAGCCTTGATTGCAATGGTTCCGCCCAAAACTGTTGCAAACGGTGGTTGGTTTGCTAGATGGTACCAAAGGTTCCAAAGATTGCGAACAGGACTTGTTATTATATTGACTGGAAAACTCACTAAGTACTTTTATTCCCTAAACCTAACCGAGTTTTTAGTTCTTTAAGCCTGAATAAGTATTTTCGGTGCCTAAACCGAACTAATCTACGAAGGAAAGCAGGAGAATCTAGGGAAATGAGTAAACTTGTATAACAGCAGTATAACATAGTATAACATGAAGTTAAGTAAATCGTGGTGCTCCAAAACCACCATTGCAACGGTCCAAAAAGCAACAAAGTACGTGTTATGAGCAAGCTGCTGTGGCTAAATGGCCTGAGTATAGAACTCTCACCCAGGGGCCCGGGGAGTGATCAGACTGAATGTTTCATTGTAGACTAATTATTTTTGCAGTAATTAAGTTCACTTCTTCAATGTAGATGTCTTTTTTCCCCCTGCTTTCTGTCACAGATTGATTAGGTTTAGGCACCAAAGATATTTGTTTAGGTTGAGTGAACTAAAACACTTGGATCGGTGTTGGCAACAAAAGTACTTTGTCAGGGTTTAGGGAACTAGAAGACTTCAGGGAGAGATGGTTTAGGTTAAAATCGACTCTTTTACTGTGTTAACCACAATATTAGAAAGCATAACTTCTCCCTAGTTCACTTCTTACTGTGTTGCAAAGCTATGACATTACAAAGAGATGATTGGTCAGTTGCAGTGATAGTCCTGGAGCAACATTAATGATCATATTCCATGGAGAAAAAAAACACCAACACATGGATATCAGACAGCATGGTATCACAGATCTCATGTGTAGACGTGTAGACGTACATGCTTGATGTCGAAGAGCACGGTGGACGTCTGATTTGCTGGCGAGGTCACGCAGAAGGTCACCAGGTCATTCTGCTGGTCCACGACGGCCGACTGGTTGATCAGGACTCCAGTCTGATCTGGAACTGTGATCCGGACAATCTGTGAAGGCTGACAAAAGCAGAGACGCATTGATGTAAACAAGGTCAGAAATACCTGCTGGGATAATACTCAGGGGTCGACAGCCGTGTATACCTGAGAGCGAGGTCGCGACAGCCCCAGGTGCCCCGTCAAGCCGAGGGCGACGATGACCAGGAGCAGAGAGGCCGAGAGGATGACCCAGAATGCTTTGTGTGGGAAGCGGGACAGGGAGGACACGGCGGAGTCCCCATCCTGAGGACATGTTTCCACACACAAGGACCTTTTAGGACAGTGCTCATCATCTCAAACACGAGCCTCAGTCTGACTTTATGCTCCTTTTTGACTGGCTGCTGAGATTTGCACTCAAAGCATCAAAGTGAAATCACGTCCTATCACTCTTCGACCCCCTTTCCAGCTAACATGCACCTTTCCTTGGTCAGAACCTACTCTTCGAATTAAAAGCCGTGTGCTTACCGTGCACTGTTCTTCCTCCAAACGGTTGTCTGAATGTCTCCAACACCTCACCATCCTGTGTCCCTTGACGGCTCCTCACTCGGACTGCTCCCTTCTGGCAGCTATCGGCATGGAGCTGCGATCATGACCAGCGCTGACTGAGACTCAGTATACACCTGGCCAGCTTCTCTTTGTCCCTGCAGACCTCCTCCTCCCCCCCCTTCACCCACCTCCTCCTCCTCCTCCTCCTCCTTTGGCCTCATTGTTTCTCTCCCAAAACAGTCGCCCACTTCACACAAAACTCTGCATTTTGCCAAACTCATTTTTCAACTTTCAACTGTTTTCTGGTAATTTCCTCCTTTTTTTTTTTTTTTATGTCTCCCCCTGCCTGAAACGACTTAATGTGCCTCTTAAACATTATCCATCTTTCCACTTCCCTTAGAGGAATTGGCCTCCCTCTCCAGGACCAGACAATGGACAAAGGGGGGTGAGGCAGGCACAGCTTGGGAAGCCTCTCTCATCAGGTGAGAGGCGATAAGCGCTTGGCTGCGACTGCTGCAGCTTTCCAGCTGACGACAGCCCCAAGGTGACTTAGAGGGAAATTTGCTGTGTTCACTTTGAAGTAAACCCACAGAGAGCAGACACCGATTCAGTGAAGACAGTTTGTGTTTTATTACGAATTTGAACATTGCTTTCAATGTTTCTGGGAGTCGAGGACAAGTCATTAAAAAAAAACAGATGGTAGAAGAAGGAAGATTGGATTGCCTTTACAACATGTATGGCAGTCTGTTAATTGAGGTTTCACAAATGACATGAGAAAACGAGGTATCATTGCACCACCCCGAGAAAGAAACTGCAAGTGTGAGGTGTGTAAATAACATAAAAATTAAAAAAAACAGACCCGTTCAGTGCCGTTTAGCCCCGTTGTGTGGCTGTTATTTATAGACTTTGGAGCAAAGCTGTAAACCTGAACACACATATATTACCACACTGTTAGCACACATTTCGTCTGCTCATTTCCCTCTTTGTGTTTGACTTGTGGTTCCTTCAGGGTAGACTGCATCACAAGACAGGGTATAGGACTTTAAAGGTGCACTACGTAGTTTTGGGGAAGAGAAAAATCTTCATTGGTTTATATTTTTATACCTAAACAAACTCTTTGTTTCCATAATTGAATAAACAAACTGACCTTAAAGGACAAACACAATTTATACCGTTTTATTTTATTTATATGTGGCAGACCCTGCCACCTTCCTAGCTTCTAATAGTGTTCTGGGGACCCTTATTTACCTCTGAGACCAGCTTGTTTATTCAGTTATGGAAAATATTAATATTTCAGAGTTTGTATTATTACCTCATCATTGCAAATATTAAAATTGAGTTTAAATTTCTTCTCAGAAACTACATAGTGCCCCTTTAAGCTCACTTTCCTAAAAAAAGGAACATACACACCACTCCTTGAGTCTCTTTAACATTTAAAATACACTGAAAAAATACTGGAAATCGTTGCTCTTGTGTTATTAATAATAAAATCTCGATATAGTATTAGCTTAGCAGGTTTTAGTAATGGTGTAGTTTAATAATAGTCTTTTTTTCTCCTGTCACGTAGCAGCTAGCTGCTCGGTTGTGACTTTGTTTTAGAGATGATTTACATCATATTAACATTAACAAAATATATTCCCTTTTTAGATGTGTATACTCTTCAGGCTACACTGTAGTTTCATCCCTGCAGAGCAGGAAGGAGGTCA
>OMLP01044119.1:0-12131 GCA_900302685.1 Spondyliosoma cantharus
AAAGGAAACAAAACGTTGGAGATCTTGTTCTTCGAGTGCGTTGTGGGGAAGCTTGTAGAGAATCCACCGCCGCACCCGGGCAGCGACAGACCCCCTCGTGGACCTACGAAGGAGAGGAGAGAAAAGAAGAACGGAGAATACGAGAGCGAAGAAGAGGAGAGGGTCAGGTGGTTATTTATAGAATACCGGAAGTTGGCGCTGTTGAGGTGTGGTCCTACTCCTGAAACTTCTCTAGATAAGCTTCAATTATGTTCATTATACAATTCACGCTCCAAGGAAGATCACCAGGCTTGAAAGCCAACTTCTTACTGGCCAAACCATGAGATTACAACCTCATGAAATGCATTCCAGTCCAAAAATACTTTTCTCCGCAAACTTTCATTGTGAAAGAAGTGACTAAAACATGGTAGATAAATGTTTTTGAGTGCCATAACCCCAGCAAAATGACTAATTTCACTACCATTATTTGAGCCATTTGGTCCAATACAATTTTGAATTGTCTACAACAGGGGTCACCAACACGGTGCCCGCAGGTACCAGGTAGCCCCCAAGGACCACATGAGTAGCTCTCAGGCCTGTTCTAAAATTGAAAATTGAATATTGATATTATCTGTTTTCCACCTTGTTAAGTCATTGATGATAATTATTGTGAGAAATCATTAACGTGATCAGTGTCTTCACATAGATGAGTATCATTAATCATTAATAATCATATATAACTAAAGGCAAACTGAGCAATTTCAGAAGAGTGTATCAAACTGGTAGTCCTTCGTATGACTCAGTACCCATGAAGTAGCTCTCAGTTTCAAAAAGGTTGGTGACCCCTGGTCTAGAAGAACCACAAGATTACATTTTCAAATTAGCTGGGTGCTAAACTGAAAGTTAGCTGGCCTGTTCGGCAGAAGTCTCTAGTGCACACAAGCTATGGGCCCCAGAACGCAGAAGATACCTGGGTATTTGTACACCCAGGAAGTAAAGCACCACTGAGCAGCTTTCATAGGGATGAACAGCTTGAGAGATGACGGGAAACAGGATGAGAGAGGAGGGGATGTCATGCAGCAGGGGGCCACAGGTTGGGACTTGAGCCCTGGGCCGCTGCAGCGAGGACACAGGCGCTGTACATGTGACGTATGCTAATCAAGACTGAAGGTCTTAGCGTTTTGCTCTTACAGAAGAGCTGAGAATAATGTTGCCTCCAGAGCAGTTGGCTCCAAGAAATGTTCGCTGAACTAACAGTCAGCCTGCTCTAACTACAATCATTTTGCTGTACTAGCAAACCCTGAAATTACCTGTAACTTGAGCCTAATTCTACTGCTTTCCACCACTAACCCTCAGATAACATGCACACATGCTGAAGCTCACACAATCACATATACTGTACTGTACTGTAGGAGGCAAAGGAGATTGACTCCCCACTCTGCAGTTCAGGGAGGATCTCAAAGGGAGTGTGAAGAGTTCATTTCAATTCAAACAAAAAAACTAAATAATCTGGCGTAAAGAACAAAGAGATGCATACCTGCCGGGACTTGTATCTTCAACTTAATTTCCATAAAAGGTCTGTACATCAAAAGTCATGGATGCCCTCTTTAAAATATTCAAATGCAGCTTTGTACAAGCTCCATTGTGACTTCAATCAAAGACAGATGGAGGCAGGGAGAGAGCCAGAAAGTTATTTTTCCCCACTGGTCAGCTCCACTGTTCTCCTGCCTGCAGGCCTGAAAGACTGTCATTCTAAAGGAAATCCCTCCCTTATCTCCCAGGAGAATATCATGCTGACAAGCAATAGTTGAAGTGAGCATGACAGTGGACGTGTTGAGGAAGATGTTTCTCCGTGAAAGAAGAGGTGCACGGTCCACACTGAGGAGGAAAACTGCTGCTGTGGCACTTCAGCCTGTATGAGAACGTAGGAACAGATGAACTGGCTCCTTGCTCTCCCATAGTGTACACAACATGGAGTTTCTCTGCTGCAGCTAGCATGTCAAAATATTTAAAGCAAATTAAAGGAAATGAATGACATTGTTTGACTACCACATGAGGCATGAAACATAATCATGCTAGTTTTGTTTACTAGTTTATTCATACATCTTTGTGTGGTTGTGTGTGTGTGTGTGTGTGTGTGTGTGTGTGTGTGTGTGCCAGGTGCTTGTCTGTGAGGGTGTGGACTCTTTTAGCCCTCACATATGCTCAGACTAAAACGCAATAAATCAAATTAAAAAGTAATATTTCTGCTGTGTTTGTAGGCAAAGCAATCTCTAGCATGTATCATTACCACAGATTGCTCATTCATCATGCACTGTTGTAGGTTTAACAGTACTGTCAAATCGACAAATATCAGGTAAGGAGTGAAGTTAGACTGAAGCCTTTTACTAATGAACATACATTTAGAAAAATAGATAGCCTTGGATGACTCTCCAGAATATTATTACAGCTGGAATGGCTATTTGGTCATTAATCATGCTGATTAATCAGCTGCAATTAACTTTAAAGAGCGAGCTGTATTCTTTATGGGATGCCTACTCATTTTCCTTATTGCTGTGAATGTTAATGATAAATTCATTGCTATTTGTATCTCATTGCTTCTGTGTCTCACAGGGTTTAATTTTAAATGTCATCATGAAGTTTAAAAACGGTAAAAGGTAAGCCAGTACACCAGGTTGTTTTAGCTCAGTATGTCAGTGAGCAATTGTCACTCTGTTGAAAAAGGTGCCGTACACACAAAAAAAGGTTGTGTACAGTGCTTAAAGGGTCACTTAACACTGCAAAAAAAAAACATACAACGAACATATTTTTTCACTTACCTAAACTGTCATAGCATCTAGCAAGGTAACTATATTATAGATCAACAAAGTGCAATCAAAAAATAATTACTAGGTATTTTAAACTCTTGTATTGCCTTAACGGACTGATGATTTATCAAAAACAGGTGGAAAATAAACAATAACCAGCTCCCTAGTCTTAGTTTCATTAATAAAAAGGGCACTCTCTTTATACCAATTAGTAAGCACACCAACATGGTGGACATATACAAACTATGTCCCCTGCCTGTATAAACCAACTAACACATCACATCATACTTGTACAGTTGACAGATTGAGTTCATAATTTGCATTTCATTAGTGTACAGAGAAAAAACAAAATGGGTATAAGCACACAGCCTTGGGGTGCTCCTGTATCGAGGATAACTGCGTCGGAAGCAACCGCACCTCACTATCTGGAACGCTTTTATACATGGTATAAAGTGGTTCATCAGGATCACCATAGCAATTGCAAAACATTTACCAGTCTGTGTAATCAAAGCAATCCTGCAGCATCTCTTCACTCCTTACATCCAACAGCTTAATGTCCTTAATTATAGGTTTGTCTCGCTTTACTTTAGCACTGTATTTTGGGAGTAGGTGGGTAACATTGCGATTGGACCTCCCCAATGGCACAACATAGTGCCCTGTAAGTGTCTGGTATGTTCCCACAATACCGATCTAACATTCTTTGTGTCTTGTCAGACATTCAATGAACTGATGACGCATGGTGGTTGGCTAGATCACAGTTGTTAAAGTCCTTGACAATGATCACTGGCTGATCTGGTGAGCTTTTTTTGTTCTTGCTGTTCTCTGCATTTTTATCTGGCTTCTGTCTCTCATGATCTCTCTACAGTCCATGGGAATATGGTGTTTGAAACTCCTTACACAAGCTTGAAGCATCACCAGCTTATCTCTCGTACAAGTTTGAAGGACATCATGGTCTTGTGCTGAGACACCACTCAAAAGCAGGAGCAGCATGATGTAAATTACAATTCAAACATTGTGAAGTTCAACGCTCAGAAACTGATTTCCTAGTAAATCTCAAGATGTTAGACACATAGATTAGACAAGATTAAAAGTGACATATGAAAAAATGGCGAATGTGAAGCACTGGGTCAGCGCTCATACCGCGAACCCCAAAGCTGAAACTAGCAATCCATAGTTTCCAGAAATGTACGGTATGATAATAATAATAATGCATGAAAATACATAGTGTATTTTCAAAATACATAGTGTATTTTCATGGGACTGAAACACTTTTATTCAGTTTGCCCTGTTTTTAGAAGTAAGGAAGGACATTGCCACAATTAATAAATGGATTTAATTTTCAAAATTAACGAGTTATGTGTTCCACAGTTAGAATCTGATGATCAACTTTGATCAGTCACATATTTTCTTTCCAATCAGGGGGCGTTTTATATCATCTACCTCTGCTTATCTGGTAGAGGTCTGAAGCTCAGTGCTAAATTTAACAATTTATTTAATCTCTCAGACTTCACAGAATTTTTCAATGTCCTGTTAAGATCTATGTTCACCTTGGGCCCAGTGTGCTGCACCTCATGGTTTGCACCTTGAGCAGGGGGGCAGCAGTTATGCAAGTTTAATTGAGGTAATATAGTATTGATTCCTGTTCCCTTTTTTTCATAGCTGCTTGGCTTCAGGTGTTCAAGTGCCTGGCCAGATGGTAACACTCACAGGCTTTAATGCACCAAGAACTTTGTATGACTTAGTTAATTATCTGCACAATAAACACTTTCTGGTCATTGTTCACCTTGTACAAATCTAATGGACATTGACAGCTATTGATATCTAAAGTTATTAAGGGGGCAGTGTGAGACAATATGCTCATACACTGAATAGCTCTAAAATGATTTTCTCTTAACACATTTATTGCATATACCATCGTCTTGACTTGGACCAACTTGGACCAAGTTTTAATATCCAGGATATTGGTTGCTCTCCCTCTTTTATGTGTGTGTCAAACAAAATGATCAAGGCTTTAATTTATGCCTATAATATCATAGAAAATAATTGACCTTCAGTGTAAAATGAGAAGTGCTGGGAGCAGCCATTCATCAAATCCAAGTGAAGGACATTTTCCTCCAAGTCTCTTTAGTCTGGGGGGTCTGTGGCTTAATTGACTTCTTCCTGTGATGTTTGATGGAGTAAAAATAGCTTCTGTGAGAGTTATGGCTCAACGTTATTAGTAAAAAAAATCAATAAGAGACCATAGTAACCTATATTTAGGGTATTTTTCAAATGTATACATATTTAAAAAAAAAAAAAAAAACACTGAAAAAACAAGAACTGCACAGACAGTTTGGACAGTGTACAAACAGAGTTCATGCCTTCTAAAAGGTGCATTTCATAATCTTTAAGAACATTCTGGGTGAGAGTTCAAGGAGGAAGTTTTGCTGGAATCTTAAATCTTGAAGTCCTTGTGAGTGTTGATAACACTCTGATCTAGCATTCAGTGACCTCCATTGTATTTAAAAAAAACATTTTGATGGCAAAATAATACCAAGGGGTCATACCACGCAGAGTTTAACTGAGAATATTTTATACTGCTTTATTCGCATTTTCATTTTTTGTTACGTCTGCTGGATTTGATTCTCCCACAGCAGCTTGTCAATAGAATGCTGTTCAGCTGCCAACTCTCATGATTCTCACATTTCAGAGCCTCATACCAGCACACGAATGCAGCATAGGTCAGAAGTGCGCTTTCAAATGAATCTGCACTTGTGAATCCACCACAGTAAGTTCATTTTGATGAATATATATATGCATTCATTGTAATGGATTATCAAGGTCAAGGTTTAATTCTCTGGATGTGAAACAAAATATGGAAACCAATGGAACATATTCAACAATCTACTAGACAGTAGAAGAAACAATCATATCCTTGCAAATAGAAACCTTTTCAAGGCCCTTCCCTGTGGTATTGCTGTTGTCTTCTGCAGCATGGTTGCTGCTAGAAGTCTGACTAATGACAAAGGAACAAACAATGAGTAGAAGTAGGCAGGTTTCGTCAGCCACTGACAGTGTTGGGCAAGTTACTTTCAAAATGGAATATATCTAACTACAAGTTACCTTCATTTTAAAGTAATCTACGACGTTACAATGTTACTGTCTGTGTAGAGTAATAGATTACTTATTAAACTACGTTTAGTTACTTTCAACAATATGCCCAAATAACCTCTGTAGAACAATGAAATAGCCGAGAACGTTTTTAAATAAAGGAATATCCTTGGACACAGTGATGAGCAGGCAGACAAAGGATCGCAGAGATAGGAATAAATAGTTTTAATTGTAGGCTTAGACATATGAAACATAATAGACCTATACCTTCTTTAATGCAGCCCATAATGACATGACAGGACAAAAATCTTAGATTTATGGTCCACAGAACAAGGAATGTATGAGCATATGTGATTCAGGAATGTAAATTAAAGTATGCTAAGAGGATTAGGCTTTGTCATAAGGCCTACGAAATACAGTTCATTTCACCACACAGAGACTTAAAGCACTCATTTCTTTAAGTAACGCAGATTGTAACTACTGCTACATGACATAACTGTAATAATATATTATGGAAACATTATTAGAAACACATTAAATGACTCTGTTACTGCTTAAATAAATATATTACTCTAACGTGTTTTGTAATACCAGCTAGTCCTACGGGGCAGTTGGTGCCGGTTTGTCTATGTGTTTTGGGGGAGTGGCTCTGGAGGTGGCTCCTTTAGTTTGCTCTTGCAGATTTTTCTTACCATACCCATAGCTTTATAGGTATAGAATCTGAAAAAAAAGAAAAAAACATTGAGAGAATTCTACTTCAATAGCACAAGGTAGTAGTGATGTTGCCTATAAAAGTGGTTAAAATCTTGTGTGGTCTTAATAAGGTATACAGATGATTAACTGTAATCTTCATGGACAACAAATAATGATGATTTCCAAAACTCTATGTTATGATGTAATAACAACCATTGTATTTTGCAGCTTTTCCTGAAAACATTCAAATGTAGCATTTAGGTTTAGTTCCAATAAAGTGTACAGCATTAAAAGCTAGTGTTTGAAGTAAAAGTTTTTTTGAATTGCAGAAAAAAGTCATCCTTTTTCTCAAATAATTAAAAAAAAATTGCAGTCACATAGTAATTATCTTTTAATCAGTAAGGTTTATCAGAGCTTTGGATAGCTCCCTCGGTTCTCTGCTGCATGCCCATGGCATGGGCAGGCCTTTGAGCTGCTACAATTACAAGCAGATTGAGACTTCTGTTCCTACATCCAAAGGGGATAGGCTGGCTCCAAGAAGCACTGAAAACCAGAGAGCCTTGTTGGCAAAATGCAGTATGTCTACATCTGAAGCTATTCCACTGGGAACCATAATCATAGCTGCAAACTCAGAAATCAGGGTCAGGAAATGTGAAAAATTCAGAGGGGGGCTTGGATTGAAGGCACTGAAATATAAATTCTGGAGATCTCTCAATCCAAGATGCCTCCTAGAGACTTTTCTCTGAGGGACGTCACAGAACTGGTTAACACAGAAGCTACTACAAAGTAAAACAGCACAACTTATTTGCATAAAAGTTATTAATGTTTGTCATGTCCTAAATTTAGAAGCTAATTGCCTATAAAGATAATCTTACTTTACTTACATGATCAAATATATCTTATATTTAACTCTTTGATTTACCCTGCTTACGTTGGCCATTGACACTCATTGTAGTAGATAAATGTAACTACTGATGTGGAATATCCAATTTTATGGAGACCCTGACATCTCTTTGAAAGAGAGAGGTTTCACCAGACTGTGAATCCCCAAATTTCTTTGAATCTTTTAGAAACACAGAAAGGGAATTCAATCCCCTCATGCCCGTCTATACAATACAGATTTTTACCTCGAGACATGTACACCGATCAGGCATAACATTATGACCACCTGCCTAATATTGTGTTGGTTCATCTTTTGCTGTCATAACAGCCCTGACCCATCGAGGCATGTACTCCACTAGACCCCTGAAGGTGTGCTGTGGTATCTGGAACCAAGATGTTAGAAGCAGATCCTTTAAGTCCTGTAAGGTGAGAGGTGGGGCCGCCATGGATCAGACTTGTTTGTCCAGCACATCCCACAGATGCTTGATTGGATTGAGATCTGGGGCATTTGGAGGCCAAGTCATCACCTCAAACTTGTTGTTCAACATAGGGTGTTCACCTAGCTCTCCAGCGTCCTGTCATTCTGATCTTGATCCTGCTCCTGCCTGTTCGTGTATTGACTTGCCTTCTTGGACTTTGGACTTTCCCTTTTGCCTGCTCCTACTGGATTTGTTTGCAATGCTGATTGACCACCTGGTATGATCTCCGCTTCGTATTAAACACTGTCTCTGCACCTGAACTGTTTTCTGTGTCGTGCTTTTGGGTTCTTGTCTGCCATTTTGTGAAAGCTGACAGTTATGGCCTGTCAAGTTCTGTGGTGGACTTGTGTGTTTTAGGTGTCTGTTTTTGTTTGTTTGCCTGCAGAGGTGCAGTGAGATGCTGGGTGGAGTTTCACGTCAGCCTTGGTCTTGGTCCTTGGAGACCTGATTATCTTTTGTGCTAGCGTTCACAAAGTATCCTAGCTACCAGTGGCTCCACACCCCGCAACCCAGCTCTTAGCACCTGCAGCTGGCACCATCGCCTCTAGCTCAACCTGAGCCTGCTCACGTCACCTAGTCCACCAGAACCACAGTGAGCAACCTCTCCTCCAACATCTCTCCCCTCTCTGACGGACTTTTCAGCCGGAGTTTTGCTACATCCTGCCCTGCATATTACATATTACACTCAACCTCTGCCTCGCTGTCTGCTTTTGGGGAGTCTTGAAGCTACACAGAGCTTGATTGATCTTAACAATGTGAGCAGCAGTTATTTGCTAAGTGTTCAGTAAGCTAAGCATATTAAATAATGCACAAGCACACATGTCATTTTATGTTAAGTATGTGAATTACAAAAGATCGGTTGTGAATACATTTTTATCGCACTTTTAACAATAATAATGGGAATTATCACCTTCATATAAAATCAATATCAACAATTAATATGAAGTAATAATATAGAGCACCAGGAAAATAGCCTAAAAAAAGTGCTTACTTTAAATGTAAATAATCAAAAAATATTTAAAATGAAAGGAACAGTGAAGGAAATGAATCTGAGCACTGACCAACACATCCAGCTCTTACCATTAATGAAGTTTTATAACTAGGTTCGGGAACAAAGACCACGCCCCGAACTCACCTAATTTCAGCTCAAAACATATTTAAGCACACCTCATCCGTTCACTCCCTCTTTGACTGATTCCTTGACTGACGAAATTATACTCAACCCGTCAGACAGCGAATTGTTTGATGACATCCCCAAGTCCTCTCCATCACCTACAATCCCTCCTTGTCAGCCAGCCTGGACCCGCTCAACCATCCACGTTGTCAGGCGCTCCCAGCCTCCGTCCACTGGTGGCTCCAGCACCATCCAGCCCCCCCCCACCGCTCCAGGGGACGATCTCACGGCGTCCGACTGACACTCCTTCCTCCAGCCGCTCTGGCCGAAGCCTCCACGACCCAGCCTCACCTCGCAGTCTCGCCGATTGTCCCTCGGCTCCAAACATCTTGGAGTGGCCGGTCGTTCCCCTTAAGCATGCCCTCACAGAGCGGAACATAACCTTCCACCGCACCGACAATAAAGCGAAGCTGTTCAAACTCTTCACGAACTCCCAGTGGAGCAGCATCCCACATCGCAGAACTACACGGCCACTTCCGGGTTCACAGACTCGCGCCCACAGCAGCGCCGGTGACGTCATCACGCACCCAGCCCAGCCTCCCTCACCAGCCCTCACAGAGGGAGGGACAATCCGAGCACATGCATACCTTCATCCCAGCATTCTTTCTTCTTCTCTAATTTCTAACTTCCCTGTCCCTCCTGTTTTGGCTATAATTCCCACTCCGATTGCCTCAGTCGCACAGAGTGTGCCCACAACAATGGTCCACGGCAGCACTGTCAGCCAAAACCCATACTTTCCTCCTGTCTCCTATCCTAGCATCCCTTATTCTTCTCTCATTCCTAACTTCCCTGTCCCACCTTTTTCCACAGCTCCCCCCCACAACCGGATCCTGGATCTTACCGACCTATCCCCCCACGCAGAATAGCTTCACTCTAGCCACAGCATTACCTCCAGTACGCCCAGTCACTTCCTCTCATCCATCTCCAGTGTCAGCCACTCTCCGACAACAGATTCTCGTGGGTAACTACGTCGATCTCACCCACTTAATACATCCATCCACTCGCAACCCTCATATCCCCAGAGAACTACAAACCACACTCCGTCCAATTGAAATCAAGCAACCCCTGTCTACCCGCTCCAAAGAACTCACCGCAGTAGAGTTCACCCTCTCATTCTCCCTGTAACGCGACATCATTTGCTCATCTTTCCTCGACCGCAGGCAAGAGCTGGATGACTATATGTCTCTGGTCCTCGACCTTGCCTTGCGGTTTGGAGGTAATGGATTCTACACCTACCATATTCTGTTCGCTTCCAAAGCTGCCAGTCGCCCTCATCAATTCAACCAAGGAACTTACACGGGCATGCTGGATACAGAGCTCTATTGCCGTGTCTTTTCAGCTCGCGCTTCACTTAATTGCGACCTGTGCGGCGCCCCATCACATCCCACCACAACTTGCACCCTCACCGCTTCTCTACCCCCAACCTCATATCATACTAACCACAACCCTGCCGTTTTCCACAGCCCTTCCTCCAACCATCACCCCTAAACCAGTCAACATCCAACCAATCGCCCTCGGCCCTCTTCCGAAAGGTGTTGACAAAAGAGGCAGACCAGTCTTATTTCAGGGCGGGAGGATGGTCTGCAACAATTTCAACGACCTCGGTTGTAAAGTTTCAAGCTGCCACTTCCTCCATACCTGCTCTTTCTGCGGCGGAGCCCATGCCAGATCCACCTGTCCGTATAATCTCACCAAACATGGCCTGTGTAAGTATCTGAACACACCCATCAACATCAACGCTCTCACTGCTGCTTTAAAATATCACCCTGACCGCAAGTTTGTTAATTACCTCATCCAAGGATTCAAAAACAGATTTCATCCAGGTCTACTAGTCACACCAGATTCCTCTCACACTTGCCACAACCTGCAGTCTGCCACCTCCCAGCCCGACATAGTCGACAAACTCTTGGACCAAGAAATTAAAGATAGATTCATGATCGGTCCATTCTCCAATCCACCGTTCAGTCCATTTAGAATCAGTCCAATCAGCATCGCCACCAGGAAATATTCAGGAAAAAAAGAGACTTATAGACCTCTCATCCCCCCACAGTTCCCCAGTCCCAAGCATCAACAGCTTAATCCCTAGCCCAGATTTTTCCATGCACTACGCAACAATAGATCACGCCATCTCCCTCATCAGTACAGCCGGCCAAGGAGCATGGTTGGCTAAAGGAGACATCACCAGCGCATTCAAAGTCCTTCCCATCCACCCAGATTTATCCGAAGCACTCTGCTGGATCTTGTTGAACAAATACAGACTACCCTACATCGTCCACCTCCTAGACGACTTCCTTACAGTCCTGCCATCCTCTTCTCCCCCGTCACACGGTCTCAATACCCTGATCTCCGCTTTCAATGAGCTCGGAGTCCCTCTCTCCCCGGAGAAAACCGAGGGCCCCAGCACATCCCTGGAATTCCTCGGCATTACTCTCAACTCCGTTTCACTCCAAGCATCCCTGCCCACCAAAAAAGTACACCGGATTTCTTTAATCATTTAAAATTTCAATGGCAACTTCTCTCACTGCTTGGCCACCTCAACTACGCAATCTGCATCATCCCCCAAGGTCGATCCTTTTTGTAACATCTGCTTTCCATAGCCTCCTCCGTCCCATCGCTTCACGACGTCACACTGGACAACCCATGCAAAATGGAGCTCAAACTATGGCACCAGTTCCTCTCATCTTGGAACGGCATCTCTTTCTTCACACACACACACACATCACTTCACCAGAAGACATTGTTGAGCCTTGGCCTTCTCCAGGCACATGTTTCAAACAAAGAGAAGGCCTGTAAGTGAAATCAAAGCCTAAACTACTAAGGGCCCCATTGCCACCAGGAGCTGCAAAACAAAGGAATGGAACAAAATGCCCACAAGGTGTGAAAAACCATGGCCCAGGTTGACCCGCCCCCAAGACGTTCACCTGGTCCCTAATGGCTGTGAGCCCGGAAGCTCCGCCAAGATCACAATGATGTCACTCACAGGTTAAAAGTGAGGGGACCCCAAATCACGTCGCAGTCCAAGGGAGC
>OMLP01044120.1:0-12872 GCA_900302685.1 Spondyliosoma cantharus
ACACAGTCACCACCAAGGCTCGAATGTTGCGTCCCACAAGCTTGTGTAATGTAGGCTAATGGCTTCTAAACCTGCCCCAATTTCACTGGGAAAATGTATCAAGGGCAAGACATTTCTCAAAACATTGTAATCTACTTGCTGCACATGGCATGCTCAATACTTCTACTGCAAACATGTTGCCAAAATAAGTGCGAAGTTTGTAGCTAGCACTCTTAGCTGCTGGTGAAAAAACTTAAACAACTTACTGACAGACATAGCCGTTTTGGCAACACAACTGAACAATTCCTTTGTATTGCTGTTACCATTTGAATATTTGAATTTGAATACAATGTTTTTAAATTCATGCTAAGCGTGAGGGCCAAGAGACAGATTGATATCATCAATTGCATCAGCCACTTTTAGCTAGCATGGATAGCAGTCATTCACTGGGTTTTAGAGATTAAAAATACTTTTGAAAAACTTGTCAGCAATGTGTCGTTCCAGAAATCATGACCCAGTAGCTCAACATAGTTCCTACAAATAACTGCTCACAACAAAGCCTGTGGATTATTCTACTTCAACCAGACTAGACTATATCAACATGCAGAAGACGGTGGAGGCTAAACCTCATGAATGGAAGGCCTGCTCTGGTGACAGGGCAAGATGTAAACAGAAATGGTGTCCTCTTTGGCTGAGCTGTGATGTCAGCTAGCATTGTTAGCTTAGTAAGCATGCTTCTCATTCTTTATACACATTTCCTTCTATTTGGCGATGGTTGGTGAGTGTGTCCCTTTAAGAAGATGGACGGATTACACAAAGTAAATGTCCTCGAAACAGGTACGGTACTAACGGGGTTTGATTCTCATTCTCAATCAAAAACAGCTATGGCAACCACTGGATATAAACAAGAGGACTCTCCTCAGCTACTTGGCCTACTTTCTATGCTAATAGAAAGCTCTCAACCTCAGATGGGAGAACAGCCAATAACAGATTGCTATCAGAGTGTAATATACCATCAAAATAACTTACTATTACTTCCTGTTGGTGGTCTTATGTGTTTCGGGCTGCTCTGTTAAAGTCGCTGGGGTGAAAGTAAGGTACCAGGGACGTCATCTGATTTGTCATTTTCTCTCTGGTCACAATACTTCAGGGAGGGTGGGATAACAGCATCCCCTGAAGTGAGGATGATCCCAGTCCTGCTTTCTAATCCCTGCAGCAGAACCCAGATAGAGGTGAACTGTGAAAGGAACACGCTGAGCTGAGGATGAGGTTTCTCTTCATCCCAGCTGTGCCCAAATGAAACTTTAAGGTCTTCACCGGGCTTGAGATGGACAGCCTGAGATGAAAAAGGACCTCCAATTTCAGGTAGCGTGAGGTGGCGGGGCTTATTCCGAATGCAAATAATAAGAATAGAATTGTGGGTTGAGGTAAAGTAGGGCCCTAAGACGCGAAAGTCCTGAAATGGCCTCAGCTACCATTCCGTCCTGAGGCTGTAGAGCAGCCTGGAGTGAGAGGCGACCTTTCATTTCAAACTCATTCATACAGGTAAATGTCACTTCTGGTTTATCAGGATTGCCTGGTGATTCATTACTTTGGCGTGTGTGTATGATTTTTTTTTTTTACTGTAGTCTTCTCCCATGAAGGCCATTTTTAAATACTAAGTAAATAACTGGTTTTCTAAAAAACGTAGTATGACAACAATTGATTAATTTGCTGCAATCGCCTCAAAACGTCTGCAGAGGTTAATTCTAGTGTCGAGCACTTTGACTCCCTCTGTGTCTCTGTCACATGCTTTTTACACAAATATATGAGTTCCTGAATAAATCTTAGTTAGTTTTACAGGAAAGATAGTCCCATCTTTGGAAACAAAGCCCTCCTTCAAGACTTGCTTCAAGGATATCAGACCAGTTTATCTTTTGATCTGGAGTGTTGATTTTAAGGGGGGAAAATGCCTTCTCAGAGCATGACCGTGTGAAAGAACTTAACACGAGACCCCTCATCTATTGAGTAGCTATTTGTGAATAAAACATTTCTTTGACAGTTTTAGTCAACCAAAAGCTATCAGGTAACCAATGACTTCAAACAGCTGACGCACACAGTGAGAAGGGGAGCATCATCACTGAGAGCAGTAACAACATGAAGGAACAATGGTGGGTCGAACTTACATCAACCTCTCACAGAACTCAGCACTCACCGGAGACTCCGGTTCTCTCTTCTTACCCCCCCTGTCTCTGTAACATTACATTTGTGAAGTAAAGTACATTTCCCCTCCAGCTCAAATCAAAATTACAGAACATAAACACCTGACAATGGCGATCACCTTCGTCCATCATTACTCCTTCCTGATGATCGCACTCGGGGATCGAAACTTTTTGACTGCCATGATGGCCGCGTGTTAGACTTGCAGCACCTAAGGTGAGTAGATCAAAAACCTTCTTTTTAGTAAACTCTGTGTACACAAACAATGCTCTCAATGCTCTTGTTCATGTGTAGAGACCCTGGTGATACTACGAGCAAAGTTTCATGTTGTGTCGAGCCTTCTTAGTCTTTTAAAAATAGCTAGCTATTGATGCTAGCTAACGAGTGCCCTTGCACTCCCATTGTAAATGAGTTTGACCCGAGAACGAAACCACGGTAAATCTTAAAAGTGCGTCTTTCGTCGTAATTATGCATTTACCCGAAGGTTTGACTCGTATACATTCACAAATAAAGCCTATGTTGCTTTTTGGCGAGAGTTTCGCTTTAAAGCACTTTGTAATAGCTAGTTCAAATAACAGACAACAATCCAAGCAACTGTACAGCAACTCTTTTCCCATTGATGGTTGAGTTGACTTCCGAAGAATTTATTATTATTTTTTTTAAATCAAGCTTATATTAAAAAAAATAATGTGTAAACCTATCTTAACAACTTCAGTACAGTAACTGAGATGTTGTTGAAATAAAGATTTTTAACCATTCTCATTTTAGATACATTTTATCTGTTGTTCACAGTAACAGTTTGTTGGTCAAAAGTATATGAGATTTTCTGGATCCAACACACACAGTGTTTTAAGAAGGCTTTATATGTATTAGCAGGCCTGACCACAATTCATAACAGACTACATTTCCCAAAAGAACTGTCATCAATGGCTCCTCTCCAACACTAGGACTCTTTCTAGGACTGAAAGAGTGACAAAGATGCTTCTGGGTGTTCCAAGAAAAGCCTTCACACAGCATCAATATTGAGAGCATCTGTGTTCATCAAGAACAGTGAGTCTGTTGCCGAATACCATTCGACCTATAGATAGAGATATAGATCGTTCTAAATCAGACCGTGAAATGTTGGGGGAATATGGTAGAGTACATCGGTGTAAAGGAAATTATGACTGTCCAAAGGCAACGATAGGCATCACTAGACCATCACTGAACAAAGAGACTCTCTGTTAGATCTCGATTCCTTTTTCTGAGAAATAACATGATTCAGCCTTATCTAATAGCATTTTCTCACCTATCTCATCTTTATTTTTCACAGAAAAAAAATAAACAGCGTTGAATGTAAAATACGATAGATGGCAAGCAGACAACAGGTATGTTAATATTTCCATGTTGTAATAAAGGCCAAATCAAAAGATATATACTTCAACTTAATTTTAAGTGTTTTTAGTGTTACATCAGTATAATAGACCTGGTGTAGGAGCAAACACTGATGTGAGGTACTTTGTCCAGTTTGATATTGTTGATTCATGTGTGTGTTGCGTCAGCCAGCGTCAAGGTCAGTGAATCCCCGGCTTCTAGAGAAGCCCTTCGCTCAACAACATTGTACACCTTAGCTCTATTATTCTCTCGTTTCCGGTTGTCCTTTCCCATTCGGGCAGACAGAAGTACAGAAGTGTGCTGACATCACAGTGTGAGCATATGAGTAGGTGAGTGGGTGGCCGGGTTCCCCCAGGCTTCTCAGACAAACCTTTGTTCTTTGCTGGCAATAAATGTTGCAATTAAATCCCACCACATTGAATCTGGACATGTTAGGTAATCCCTATGCAGTTGTGTTTCCTCCCAGCCGGAGCCATCCACTCTGCATTAGCTAACTCAACCTAATCAGGGACGTGTTGTCTTGGTACACTGTGAGCTCTTATTAAACACTTGCGTATCACAGGCATTGCCCTTTGCACTGCTTCCGTTTAAGCCCCGGGATGTCCTTCGTCTCGCCTAAACTGTTTTAGGGCTAAATTGTACTTGTTTGTGTGGCTAGCTGGCTCGGCGAAAACGGATACATTTGGTTAAGTTCCTGGTAAGCCTTGGCAACTAAACATCTTGTTTTAAGGTTATTTAAATAAGTACGATAGTAACAACGATAGATGAGAGGATACAGGATCCAATCTACCTCTACTGTTGCACAAAAGGTCACATGTCAGTAAAATACTTTTTGGAATGCTTGAGACAAAGCCATCATTTTCTGTTAGATAATCTAATTTACCCAAATTGGATAATTTAACTGAAATAAATCTGCCTGTTCAATTCAAATTGTTCTACTGTGAACAAATTCCACAAAAAGTCCAAAAACATTGGACATTGAGTGGATTCCGCTAATTATATTCTAGTTATTTCTCCAAAGCCGGGGACATGTTATTCCTCCTTCCAACAGACCCTCATGATTGTATACAGTCCATATTAACACATCGATGAGCCAAACCATTTCAGTTGCTGACATGTAGCTTTTAAAAGATAAAAATGAGCACTGCTGCCACAAATACTCACTAGTGCACTGGTGTGTATTATCAGTCTGCAACGGAAACACTTTTAACTCCAGTTAAAGTAACCTTTTTTTTAAAACAAAAATGTACCCAGCTGCATTGTTGGCTTCGGTTGTTATTGACAGTGGTTAACTTGCAACCCAGTTGGCAACATAAATGTTGTACTCTGGGGTGGGAGGTAGAGAGGGTCATCTAGTAATCAGAAGGCTGTTGGTTTGAATCCCAGCTCCTCCTAGCTGCATGCCCAAGTGTCCTTGAGCAAGATACTGAACCCCAAATTGCTCCTGGTGAACAGTTGGCACCTTGCATGGCAGCCACCGTCATCAGTGTATGAATGTGTGTGAATGGGTGAATCTGAAGAGTGTTGTAAAGGAGCTTTGAGCAGTCAGTCGGCTGGAAAAGCGCTATAGAAATACGAGTCCATTTATTTTTTTGCAAGCCATGGATATGTTGAAACATCTTTAATTTCAAATATCATTGGAATTACGCGACTTATGCCATTACGCTGTTTGCAGTTTCCTAATAATCAAACTGGTTGTCTAATGTGCAAATCTGAGCTTTGATGCACCATACATCCGGTTATTATCGAATATTTGCAAAAACTTTCAAATGACATAATGTGTAATTTTCAAACTTCATTTTCAACTTCAATTCTAAGCTCTTTTAGATGTGTCTTAACTGCTATACATGCACAACTGTAAATGTAGTAAATAACCAGGTTTTGGTTGCCGGTTCAAGCTGAATATGTTCAGTAAACACGCACTCTAATCCTCTGTAACTGTCAGTCAAAGAAGTAATTATTTCTTGTCACCATAAATACCAAGACATTTTCTTGACGTTGGACTCTCTCTGCCTGTCAAGAGGAAAACATTGACCGAGATCTCTTACTGAATATCCATCTATGACTCATCAGTTCAGTTTGGTTTGAAATCTTTGGCTGCCTCTGAGGAAGTCACTTATGAAATGTGATATTTTTTGTACTTAATAAAACCTGTGACACTTGACAACAAATGTTTTTATTTTATCAGAGGGGTGTGAAGCTTTTTCTTCCACTTACTCATCTGTCACACACCCCTCTGGGTCTCAATTCCTGGAAACACACATGGCTACAGACTTACACAACGGGTGCAATACAATGCTTCCACTGTCATTTGGGAAATGGTGTTGGAGCTCCTTTCTGTGTGAGCCCCGGTGGCTCTTGGTCTTGCTGCTTCACAGATACAAAAACAAGAACACAGAAACAGATGTTTTATAATACATATATTGTTATGAATGATTTGTTTTGCATCTCTGCTTTAATCAGGTAATATGCCAGCGAGAGGCATATATGTTAGAGTAACCATTCTTCCCTGGATTATCTAATGTCAATTTAATCTGAGTTATATGACGAACAAATCCTCGATTATCAACCTGCAGCTCACCATATGGGTACCGGTCCCTCTTCGGCTTTATTGTGTTGAGCAGTTGGTTTTATAATTATATTACCGTAAGCACACTGGATATACACAGAGTGGATGCTACGTTTCCTTCCCGGTATTCCCTGGATTTAACACTTTTATCAGGCCCATAAAGAGGCTGAGTGTGATTGTGTTTGCCACCAGAGGGGTCCTATATCAAGCTGCCTATACAATTATGTCTTCTTTACGCAAAGCAAGAGCATGAGGCAGGAACAAAGGAGATGCTCGTTGGGTTGTCAGTGACTGAACGACACCTTTTATTTGTACAGGTGGAGATTACTGGGGGAAAGCTCTGTCTTGTGACATGGTAGCTGATGATAATACACAAGTTTGACAGTAAAAGCTATTATAATAAGGCTAATAAATAAGTATGACAGATAAATGATATCAGAAAAAAAAATAAATGACTCACTGTTCTAAAGCTTTCTCAATTTAATATCACCATATCACAACACAAAATATATACAGTATTCTGACATCTACACACTGAATGGATGTATTTTTTCTGTACTTGCGTGTGTATAAATAAGTTGTTTTGAGAGATGGCCGGAATAAAAACACTAAAAGGTCCACTGTGCCTTTTTCAGGGACATGCAAGAGAAACAGGGCGTAGAATACCGGCAGCTTTTATCATTTGACAGTAATTTCCCAGCCTTGTCCTTGCATATCGTCCCCCATTTTCTGACTTCATCATCTCCCTCTCTCTCTCTCTCTCTCTCTCTCTCTCTCTCTCTCTCGCTCTCTCTCTCGCTTGCTTTCTTAGTACTTCTCTGTGATTGGCTGAGAAGGTCGATGACACATCAGAGGCAGGGGAGTTAGGGCTATAAAGCCTCTGCTCGAGCTCTGTTCAGACACTCAGACAATCTCGCCCCTTCCTGAGCTCTACTAAACGGATATTTAACGGCCACCCGACCGAGACACCACCCCTACCAGCTCCAACCTGCTGCTATGTGTAAAGGACTAGCATCACTGCCTACCTGCTGCTTGGAAAGGTACATGAAGCCTCATGCAAACACTCGCATGGCTGATGTTTGGATTTCAGGTTAAGGAGGATCGCTCTGTGCATCTGTGTGAAGCTAAAAGAGACTGTCAGATTTAGGCTGAGCTAAATTTAGACTTGAGTTTGGATTCACACCGCGCTGATTTTGAGTGCGCAGCAATGGCTCATCGGTACACAATGAAGTGGCTGTGAAAAAAATGATTCTAACCTGTTTTCTTTTCTTCACAGGGCAAAGGAGCTGAAAGCAAGGCTGGGAAGCATGTTGCAAAAACCCAACTGGAATCTAACCGGCTGCAAAATAGGGCAAAATAAGTAAGCATCGCACATTCTGTATCTATTATTACCAGTTCATTTCACATGTGTCATCACTGTGTGCTTATTTGAAATTCTGCATTGAATCTAATCTTGCGTCGTCTATTTTTAGGCCAACCCTGGAGGAATGCCTCAGGTGGAAACAGTCCTTTGAGAAACTCCTCTCAAGCAAATGTAAGTAGCCTAAATATCCAGATTTTTGCATTTTTTTTAAATACATACACCGAGATTAGCACATGCCAGGAAAAGCTTGATACGCACACACGCTTGTAGACACATGCAGCCCTTGCGGGACCATTATGCTCCGTAACTAATCAAATGTCCTCTCTCTTCTCAGATGGACTGTGTGCCTTCACAGCCTTCCTGGTATCTGAGTTCAGCGAGGAGAACATTGCGTTCTACTTTGCATGTGAGGATTACAGAAATACCAAGTCCCCTGCCAAACTACCAGCCAAAGCCCAGAAGATCTATGATGAATTCATCGGCAGTGACGCTCCCCGGGAGGTAAAGAAGCACCTTTTATTAATATTAGATTTCGAGGCCCAAAAACCTCACTTTCCTGCTAAACTCAGAGTTTATACATACGTACATTTTATCATTTTTTATATCACATTGATGTCATTTCAGACATTGTAATTTCTAATCACTAAGATCTACAAAATGGACAAAAAAGACTAATCTCGCTCTGTGTCTTTTTCACTTTTTTTCAGATTAACATTGACCATGAAACTCGTGACATCACCAAAGCCAACATGCAGGCGCTCTCCCCTTCTTGCTTCGACATGGCCCAGCACAGGATCTACATGCTCATGGCCAAAGACTGCTACCCCCGCTTCCTCCGCTCTCCGTCCTACAGGGATCTAGTGTGCCAAGCTAAACCGAGCGCCAAGGCCACAAAGCAGGAAAAGAAGGCGTGAAATCTCCCGGCGAGCTGATGGAGAAATGTTAGTGTTCGCCTTAAGGGTTGAGAAGGCAAGACAGGCATGGCATTAGGTGCTGCATCTTGAAGATGGACGCGGTTGCAGACGCAGATCGTCATGAGAGCAGCTGTGAATGGGTGTATTCTGTAGACGGCATCTATTCCAAGATGAGGATAGATTGAAGAGGAAAGGAAAGAAGTTGAATTGTTGATGCCTTAAGTGGACTGTTGTTCGGGCAGCAAAGTCAAATGAGAGTTTAACACATTGAGTGACAATCAAACGAGAGGGCAGGCGGAGAAGGAGAAGCACTTTTCTTTGCCATGAGGCAAACTTTTGTGGTTGTGATGTGTCATCTGTCAAGGTCTTACACTGTTTGTGAACAGGCATGTACGGAATTTCATGATTTTTGTATTTATTTGTATTTATTTGCCTGTAATGCACTTGTTGCATTTTTACGAAACAAAGATGAAAAATGTGCAATATAATATTGTATTTATTTATATCACTGTTGTGTTTTTTTACGTGCCAGGAAATAAACTAAATTATTTGAAAAATAAAGTATGAAAAACGAATGAAACGTGTTGTCCTTATTGAACCAAATCATGATTTGAAACTGATTTTGATCTCCGGGATATGAGATGAGCATTAACCACATTATGTATATATACAGTATGTACAGTGTAGCACCTAATATTTCACAGTTGGTATGACACTTTTAGCTCAAGTCATGTGTATTTGGAGTGTCTCATTTACCCCAGTGACAGGGACGAAACATCAAATGTAAACATGGTCAGGTGGAGTCTGCGCGTAGTTGTGCAAATAGCCAGATTCTGCGCATTCAATCATTCACATTACCTGATATAAAAATGACAATGACATAGTGTATTTGCTCTCGATTATGAGGCATTCTGCAGCCAATGTTGTGCAGAGCTGTTGTTCACCATGGAAACATGCTCTGCTGTCTGTCGTAAAGAACTCAGCTAATGACAGCATCCGTCTGCTCTGAGCCTTTGTCCCATATTGTGTGAATGAGAGGGAGCCGTGGAGCAAACAGGAAGCACAGAGAGATGATGTGACCGCATCAACGTAATAGGAAGAGCAATAAAACTTATTACGACCTGAGCAACTGTTTGCACAAGCCATCAACTTCAGGTAATAAATGACAGCAAAGCTGCTACCAGGCTACAAACTAAGCATCTAGAAAAGACATAACAGAGGGATAAGAATCCTCTAAGCCCCCCAGTTAGGTAATATTGACATTGATTTTGATGATAATGCTGGTTATCTAATTGGTTCTAATTAAATTAACTAAATCCATCGTGATTGCTTTGCTATAGTGCATTTCACCAGCAGAACAAAATGTGGCTGAACGTCTACTTTGTGTATTCAGATGTCATCAGCATAGAGTGGAGCCGGTGTCAGGTGGACAACAGCTGGTCCACAGGCCTGATACATATGAACATCTCATTCTGCTGCCTCCTTCTCCATAGTAACCCCTGATATTTTTATCTAGATCTAAGCATAGCAATGACCATCTGTAATACTGTGTAACTTCTGACATGTTATTGCAGCGCGCTTTCAAGAGGACTGTGTGAGGCTTCTTTGTTTTCAAAATCAAGTTTGAAATTTCCCCAGCAATCTAAACAGCTTGCTTTTGACTGACCACGGCGAAAGCACTTGAAATGTTTGATACGATCCTGCACAGCACTGTAACTGCGTGCATGCTATTCATTGCAACTGGCCAGTCATTGTTTTATAATGCCTCAGCTCGGGGGGGGAATTTACATTATTAGTTATAGTTATTCTTTGTTTTTTTTTTGTAGCCTAAAAATAGCCAAACAACAACAGAAAATGTTAAAAGAAAGAGTGACCCAAGTTAGTAAACAGTATTATAGCAACAATAGCAGATGTTGGCATGAGTTACGCTGGGAAAACGTCAGGCCAATCTGGGATTATGTTCCAGTCTGGATATAAACCACTGTCTGCTGGGTGACAGCCCTGTACTCAGCCGGTGAAGCCATGACGGCTCGCTCGAAAAAAATACTTTTCTCCGGTAGGCAGAAACGATGTACCTGGGACAACACCAACGTGAGTTACAAAGCTGATAAGACCACCGAAACTAGAGCTGAAAGGTGTGTGAAAACTGAGCTGACATTCATCAAGACAACAGAAACATTATCTAAATTTATCATAATGTTCCTCCATGTCCATACCTGTTTGCTAATACCACCCATACTGTCTATTAGATGGGCCGGCTGGTGGAGTATTTCTACATCCTAATGGAAAAAAACAGTCATTTAAACTTTATATTCATTTTCATTAAAGTGGTTTAGTTAAACTACAAAGTGTTTTTAAATGATGCCTCTCAGCAAATGAGACCATCAGTGAGGAGAAGGGCTATTCCTTCATAGTTCTACTATTAATTCTTGAGACTTGTAATTGGGTCTAATTCCAAAGTCATAAGATTGAAACTTCTTAATGGTGGAGTGCTGAGGAAGAATTGAGGAGTCTCACAGCCTGAGAAAGAAGCTGTTCTGTGGTCAGGTGGTACAGCACTGAAACAAAGTCCGATCTGTTTCACCATGGTCATAAGTCATAGTCACAAATAGTGAGTGTGCTTTATTACAAATACCTCAATGCTGCATCTTCCATGGTGGAAATGATTTGTACTGACAGCTATATTTTTAAAATTCCATTTCAAAATGCAATGTAATGTTGCACCATGTTGTGATGTGAAGTGCAGAACTACTCCTAGATGGTAGCAAACAAGATTGTGATTCATTCATTTCTATGACAACCTCTTCCTTGACTAGGGCAGCGCTTCACTGGCAGAATGCAGCGTGATGGGTTACCCCTGCACCATCCAAAAAAAGCCCACCTACTTTGTCGTGGACCTCTCACCACAGAGTTTAAAAGAAACTACCATTGTCTAAGATGTGAACCACAGTCTGCATTTGCTTCTCAGAGATTACAGCTGTTACTGTCTCCATCAGAAGAGGTCACTTGTCAGAAAAGCCTACACACAATCTGTTTGAAGTGTTGCTTCAACACTTCCTGCACATGTGGTAAATTGATGCTCTGACACAAGGCTGACACTGTGTAAAGTCCTCACAGTTTGTGCTGTTGCTGCCAAAATAAGTCTGAAGCACAATAAAACAGTTGTACCATTTATAGCTACATTTATACCCAGAAATAGCACTGGATGTGCTTTAAACTCAGCTGACCTCTAGTCTGCAGGGCAGGATGCTCCAGAAGACAAACGTTATACAACCAGGGCACAGCACAGTTCTATTAATAGATTCGTTTTAACTATTTTTTGCAACATTAGTCATGGAAGAAAGGTTTTTAATAGCTCTGTTCAAAACTTGAACTTACGGCCACTGGGATCAACACCATTGTGCTTTTTGTTTGTTTTCAGTTACATAAAACCGACATTTTAAGATGCAGTATTTCACTGAACAGTAACATTTACCACCTTATTAGAGCATCATGGTCATTTCATTTTAAAAAGTTAGGATGATGTGTAAAACGCATTTGCAATCAAGCTGATTACCGAATTACTGTTTACCGAAAAATGGCTTCTCAAGGTGCTTCTGGAGCATTGCACAACTTTCACAGTCTGTTGCTGGCCCTTGTTTGAAATGTGTTCCTGGCATCAACTTCAGGATAACAGTATATTTACACAAATCTATGATGCTGATGATTGAAAACGTGAAATATTCTGTCTTTGCACTGTTTTCAGTTGAGTATGGGTCAAAAAAGGAAAAATATCACTTTTTGTCTTGTTCATGTATTACACAGCATCCCCTTGTCCATCACATTGCAGATGTGCTGCACTTGGAGCAGTGTATAATCATGATGTAATACTGACATCTAGTGGTTTCATTTGTAATAGCCGTGTAAAGCTGGGCATTTTGATTCAGTGGAATGTCATTGTGTGACGATTTGGCAACACAAACACTGAAGCGGTAAATTAATGTAGTATTGATTCTGACAACAGTGGTCTGGTGTGTAGGACTTGGGGTCATTTAGGGGCAGAAATGGAATGTATTATTCATAATCATGATTTCATGAGTTTATAATCATCTGTAACTAAGAATCATTGTGTTTTCATTAGAATGAGCTCTTTATATCTACAGAAGCCCAAGATGGACAAACCAAACACTGGCTCTAGAGAGGGCCCTTTGCATTTTCCACATTTTTATTGGCTCTTGTAGGGTAGGGCGAGACAACAGGGTGCAACCACATCGCTAAGGACAGACTTCATACTTACCTCTCACAGCAATAAAAACAAAATTATAATGAAACCCATCTGTGGTTCCTTCCAACTCAGGTCCATCAAGGCCAATGTTCCTCAGCTTTAATTTATTCGAGCACAGCAGTTAAATGCAGGCAGGTTTTCACAGGGTCCTCATCAGGGCAGAAATATTAAAGTTTGTTTACTCCCGGTACTCTAACTAGACAATACACT
>OMLP01044122.1:9634-26040 GCA_900302685.1 Spondyliosoma cantharus
TCTTTTTTTTGGGGGGGGGGGGTGGTATATATTTCCCTGTGCGCAATGTGTGTGTGTGCCTCCAAAACAGGCCAAAAAGCTGTAGTGATGCAGCTGTGGGGTGGGATCTGGCTGCTTGGCACCGTGACATACTGTAGTCTTGTGTTAAGGGTGAGGTCACTGAGATGTATAGCATTCCCTGTGCGTTTTCCGTGCACGGCGTTGCTGATTTAACGTCTTATCGAAAAAAAAGAGTCCTGCCCTACTCGAACACAAACAGCTTTGTGCCGTCTCCTCCGCTCAGGCTTAGACAAGCTAAACAAGCTAAAATGGCCTCCGAGAAACTGGATGTGCGGGGACATGTTCTCACAGCGCTGCCGGCTGCAGGCTTTGGCTCAGACTCCAGAGGGTAGAGGGTGGCAATGTGTGCATGTGTGTGTACGTACGTGCCTGTGTGTTTTAGTGGGGCATGGAAGCGGGGGAGTGGCAAGGAGCGCAGGCAACGACTCGCGGGCCCGATGCCAGGTGAGATAATGACACTGTCGAGCAGGATTTGGGGTAATGGGGGTGATAGTAGCTGTGGAAAAAATGATGTCATTAAGCCGTTTTGGCTGCTATCTTGAACTGCTGCTTTCATGGAGGGTGGCAGCTCCTACTTGAGGAGAACGCGAAGGAGGGAGGAGTGAGATATAAGGGTTGGGAAGGGGTGAGGTGGAGGGGAGTTTATACGAGTGTGTGCACACAGGAAGGGCCGTGATGGAAGCGATAGGGAAGGGATTACGTGATATTTAGCTTGTTCTTGGTATGCGATCGTGCGTAACGCACGAGGCATATCTATATGCAGAGCATGGTGACAGGGCATGGCGTACCGTATAGGAGATCTATCGTAGTACATCGTCTCCCTTTAGCCTGGCCCCTGTAAACCATTTTGCAGGCACGTAGCCACTGCACCCCTCCCTACACCTGCCCGTGTCTGCAAGCACATTGCCCTCACACACTACTGGCAAGGGGCCATATAGACAATGTGGAGACCACATTTTGCCTGCACGTCCGAATACCCACACCTGACAGACTGTTAAGGCATGATGGCGGCAGAGAATTTGCAAGTAGCAAAGTAGCACCTGCGTTGTTTTACTCTTGAGCGGCGCATTCGCCCTTTCGGACGATGTTACATCTAAAGATATGCAGATGGCCTCGAAAAGAAAAGTCTTCTTTGGTCTGACCCTAATTTTTATCAACCAGACACAAATTGTGGACCTCCAGCAGAAACAGGAACTATTGCGGGTAATACAGGAAGTTCCAGAAAAGGCTGTAGCCCTGCGCTGGTTCATCAAGATGAGGATTTACAAAAGAAAACAAATACATCTCGGTTTGAAAAGAGCCTGCTTGGATTCAAGTTTGGCATTTCTTAATCTTTTATTTGCTGCTCTACTGGTTGACAGGGGAGCATTGAGCAATCCCTTTTGTTCAAAAGCTTACAGAGGGCTTAACAAGAGAAAACAACCTCAGTCCATGGAACCTAAAAATGTGATTGAGATTCACAGTGCATGATGGAAATGCAGATAGATTTATGATGTGCTCGCACAACGGCTAGCCCGATTTAGCTACGGCACTTTTTATGGTATAGTCTGGATCTTTGAGTGAGGGCCGCCTGTGGTTTGAGGTGAAACCCAAGGCCTCGCAGTCTAGGTGGGCCTACTTGTGTTAGCTTAGCTCTGACAGCACCTGGGACTGGTTAGCATCCATGCTAGAGCTGGATAGAGCTGCTGGATGGAGTTCAGCTCTGTGGGAGACGAATACAAAGAGGGAAGGAGCGCTCTCTTGTAAGCATGACGTGAACGTTGCTGCATGTCCCATGAGCATTCCCAAACCTACAAATCAGTTCACACATGCACAGCCCGATCTCTTTATTTCTGTACATCATGAACAGTAGGCACTCTGCAGCTGCGTCACATGTCTTTCCCCAAACCACATTTTAGTGTACACAGTCAGGTCTGTGGCATACAGCTGTGCAGAGTGTGCAAATAATGTAAAACAAATGGGCTACAAAAAGGGAGATAAAACACAGCTGTAATGGAATTTGTAGAGTGATTTAATAAGGCAAGCAATGCTAATTTTTTTATAGTACTACAAATCAGATGTTAGTGTATCTGCTTATGGCTCGTAAGCTTGCCAAGAAACTCGCATTAGCACACAAAGTTCATCAGCTGTGAAATTAGCTCAGTAACTCAGTTGCAACTCAGAAAACTGGACAAAAAACGTGTACTGCATAATGGTGTATAACTGGAAAGGTTATTCAATATTCAACAACTAAATAGTTGATCGAGAAAAATACAAGTGCAGCCCTATAATGATGTCTGCCATGTTTTCTCAGGATGGCCAAAAGCAAAACTAAGAAGGGCATTTATTTCATCAGGGTTGAGCACAGTTTCCAGATGATGGATTGTAACTTTAACACCCTCACTGTGGGTATTTTTTTTTTTGCCCTTTATTGGATAGTGACAGGTGAAGAAGCAGACAGGAAATGGGGGCGGAGAGACGGGAATGACATGCAACAAAAAGGTCGGCGTCTGGAATCAAACCGGCGACGGTTGCGACCTTCTGGCTGTGTGGAAAGTTCTGTAACCACTTGGCTATTGAGGTGCTCAACGTTTAAAGCTCGAAGCACCTTTTTTTTGCTGCCCACTCATTTCTCAGACATTTTATCCCTTGTCACTTTCCTTTTTCCACTTCGGTCTCAGCAGGATGTATTCTATCACCGCTTTAATTTATCTACTAAGGGTACTGTGCCCTAATCCTAAAATGGCCCTTTCCCTTGCTCTCACATACAGCTTTACTTTTCACATTAGTGCAGGGTTAGAGCAGTGGTTCCACCTCCATTGCCAGTTGGCTGTGATCCTTTGTTCCGGCTCCAGCATCTGCACCAGTAAAGCAGCATGGCAGCTCAGTCCAAAGGGGTTGCAAAGACTAAGGGCCTGGGTCAGAGAGAGGGGCTTCTCTCTTGTGACGCAGTCACTACAGAGGCCAGGGTAAGCCTGCCTTGCTGGATGGATGGGGCGATGTTCTGCCCTGACCAGGGCTGACCCGACGAGACGACCACAAGCACTTGGCCGGCTCCGGCTCATTTTTGGGCTCCCCGCCCACCTCCATGTTCGGTGCTCCATTTGGGCCTTCGTGATCCATCCCAAACAAAACCACAAAAGTGGAGCAGCTAATGCATTGAGGTTACCGCGCAGCTCTACCCAGCCACAGAGCAGTGAGGTCATAGACTGTATGCCCCAGCCTTATACTTGGCACGATGCATGGGAACTGTCTTTGAATCTCTCTCAGCACCCGTACCTCCTATCCCCTCTTCGTTTTTCTCTCAATCTCTTCCCTTTCCTCCCCTCTATCGTCCAGTTTTCTGAGTGTCAAGGATCTGACATCCTCGCACCTCATCATCCGTCAACCTCCTGGTCTTGCTTGAGCGTCAGGGAGAACATATGGTATCTATATCATAGTCATATATAACTCGTCTTTGAATCTCTCAAGATCCCATCCACGAATGCTGCACCAGCTTTCCCACACAGCACAAATCATTAGCGTCTCCTGCATCTTGGCATTTAAAATGATTCTGTGACGTGATGTGTTAGCATAACTGCCGCACTGCCAAGCGGGGCTATAAGGTAAGGCTGACACAGTTTTATATTCAGATACTGTTACGCGTCACAGAAGGGTATCGACTCTTGAGCCAAACCTATAGCTTTCTCAGAAGGCAACGTATCCCTTACGTTTCTTAATCGCTGTCTCGTTAAAGTGGACCCAAAGTATTTTTTTACATCACGATGAGACAGGCATAAAGACACAGTGATTTACTGTGGATGGCGAGGGTGTTGGTTTACACATTCACAGACACAGGGTGTTCTCTCAGGGGACACGAGGAAGCTGATAAGTGGCAGCAGGGGTAAAGTAAAACAGCTGAATCCTGCAAATTCGATATTGTGCATGCTGGATCCTGCTTTCGAGTATTCGGTCCGACTGTGTTGCCCACTGCATCGGTGTATGCAAAGCAGTTGTAAATAGGAAAGAGGAGAACTTAAGATTTCCTTCCATGTCTGCTCTGCAGTGACTTGCACACATGAAGACTGTTACACTTCCACAGCTCGGTTACTGCCTGGGCAAGCACCCAGGGCAATTTTGTTGTACCATCCAGTGTTGAACGGTAATATCCCTCTGTTGTACAAACTGCGCTGCAGTTCTGTTCATGACGAGACATGCACGGCTTGGGAACGTATTGCTTGTCAGTCATACATCACTTTGTTCTAACACCTTCACAGACACAAAGGTGCCAGTATTGTTCCTATAATGCTCCCTCTTCCCAGGGTTTAATTCTTTATTTTACAGTGCAAGGGGGGAAAAAAAGAGAAAAGCTCACTTCCTGCATCACAACGTGTCATGTTTCTGTCTCGCACAAACAGCTCCTTGTCTCGGAGTGCAATTTACCTGTCCCATAGCCATGAGGGCTGTTGTTCCCCTACGCTCTCGTCAGGGCACAGAGCACAGTTCACTGAGAGGACAGGCTTATATAGATGTTGTCTCGCTGACACACAACCACATGGGAATGAGACCGGATTCAAATTATTGGATGTCATGTGTGGCCGTAGTCAGTAAGAGGGAATAGGTTCGGCCGTCTTGAGTGTTACAACAGCTTTTTTTTTCTCACCTCTATACCCACAGAGCTGTCAAAACAATCACAGATAAGACAAAGTATTCACACTGAATGTTTGCTAACTCTAAAAGACTCCACTTCCTGGTGCTTTAGCAGCGTGACTCTTTGCCAGGTCTGGTGCCACAGTAAAAGGTACGTGAGCCCCACCCTGTTGCGACTGCCTACTGTGTCGAAGGCCTCAGGCCAAGGGTAATGAAAAGTGTATGAATATATGCTGCTCAGACTTGTTTGGCCTGTCACCGTAGCTGGAGAGTATCAGTCCAAAGCAACCGTCAGCAGCTCTGTATCTGATGGCTCTGTGCATCGTGTGTTTGTTTGCACACTTGCATGGGCTTGCATGTGTACAAGAGAGCAAAGGTGAGCGATTAAGGGGAATGAAATATGTGTGTGTGATGACCTACATTTATATGTTGGCGCAGCGCAACACACACACTCACATAAGTATTTTGACAGTGGTTGCTCGTTAACTGATTTCATCCCGCCGTGTTTCCAAACTCGCCCACGCCTTTAAGTGTAACAGTTTCATTGTGCATCACTTCAAACGCCTCTTCCTAAATTCACCATGAATCTGTCATCGGATTGCAGCCGTTCCAATTCTTTGCAGCTCCTTTATTGCCACGCGCCTTAAAAAATTAAGAGGAAAATTAAGGGGAGAAAAGAGAATGAGATGAAAGGACCTGGGTGGAAGTGCCAACATTTTATATTATCCTGCTTGTAAAAGTGCACTGGTGATGATTTCACGCTGGTGGAAAATTATTCATAAATCACGTCGCTGTGCTATGACAAATCTCTCAGAGGCTTACTTTTGCATGACCATGACTTGCAAATAGACCAGAATGCCAGAACACATTAAAAGAAAACTACAGTTTGACAGGTTACACAGAGGTGGATGGGTGTTTCAAGATGAGTCTGCTGCTATTGCTCCGTAAAATGTTTCATTTAGAGGGAACACAAACATGTCATCATGTCTAAGTGATGCTGAGATAGACCTGTCAGATACTCTAATCGTAAACTTAAAGGGGCACTATGTATGACATGAATTAAAAACATCCAAAATAACTAAAATCATCAACAGAATGTTAAGAAATAACATTTTTACATCATAATGTCTATTAATTGTGTTGTGTGTGCGGGACTGAGCTACATGCCGAAGTGTCCTTGAGCAAGACACTGAACCCCAAAATTGCTCCTGATGTGCAGTTGGCACCATGCGTGGCAGCCTCTGCCATCAGTAAGGGTCCTGCAATGAGCTGGCGACTCATTCAGGGGTGTACCCTGGCCTTCGCCCATCGAGTAACTGGGATAGGCTCCAGCTCCCCCTGAAAAAGGGGGCAACATCACCGCAACCCCGTGAGGGAAAAGCGGAATAGAAAACGGAACGGAATAAGTTAGCATGCTAACGAGCTGGCCCCAGCCCGTACAGCCCTACAAGCAGTGTAAACACACATTTGGTCCCCACGCTCCCAGTCGGGACCGCTAGCTGCATGGCTAACTGAGCTAACCAGCTAATGGCAGCCACAGTTACTTTGGTGATATGCTGTTCTTTTTTGCTTTGAGTATAAATTTGACAGCCGGCCAAGTCTTACATGTTGCACCTTTCACCCTAACGAGCTCACAGAAACTTCATTGGGTGATGGGATCGGTCATGATAGATCAGAGAGAGACACCAAGCAGATTGTCGCAGCCCAGTTGCCAGAATAAAACATGTTATTTCACGTTCAAATTACATGTGACAGTTGGGCGAGATGGCTTCCAAGCCGGAGACTACTATTCAAAGATGGTGTTTTAACATTTGTAATGGTGAAACCCCTGGATGGTTTTTTTTAGACATCAAGACATATTTCATCTTTGTTAGTGGCAACAAAACCCAATGTTTGGATGAGGTGCCAGGGCAATCTGCAGCTGAAACGGTGGATTTTAAAATGAGATGTCTTGAAAATTTTCAGCCATGGTGACAAAAGGCCTGAACATGATCTTTTCCTAACCAGATGTTTTTTGTGTCTAAACCTAACTAGAGCATAAGCACAGCGTTTTGCCAACATGAAATTGTAAATGGAACATGTAAGACAGTAAAGTTGCAACACATCAAACATAACATTTCAAGCCAGAGACCACTGTTCAATATGGAGTTTGAACATTTGTAAGAGGGTAAACTGCTTATTTTTATTGAGATCTTGCTACATTTATTTTGTGCCTAAACCTAACCAGAGCATAAGCACAGCGCAGTCACAACATAAAGAAATCCTTACCATCAAAATCAGAATGTTTCAGCGTATCTGTGATTTGCAGAAATACATTGACAGCATTTATTCTGGCAGTTACACTACACATAGACATGCATTGTTTGTCCAGGTCGTGTTTACACTGAGGTCCAGCTCTGCTCTTAATCCCCACATATGCATCAGCCCCAAATCAAGATAATGCTGTCTGATTGAGGGATGTCTGTATGGACGTTGGATGCATCATATGTGTCGAGGAACATAATCCATCCTGAGCTCACTGAGCTTCTTCTGACCCCCCTCTCACTGATATCATCAGACTAAGGAGTCTGACAAGCCCTGCCACTGGAAAGGGGCGGAGACATGTCATATTTCAATGAGGTGACATGTCAACACATCTACAGGTGGATGATGACATCAGCAGTGTTTACCCTTAACACGGTCGTAGCTACAACAAACTCTGAACGAAAGCGGAGCAACCAGCTTCAGCCTCGTGCTCTCGCTTTCCCAGCTCGCTCGTTCGTGACACACTGAGAAAGGTTTTTTCGATTTCGAAAATGAAATACAACACAGCGCTCGCTGCTGCACTGTATTAAAAAATATCATGCAAGAGGGAACACCAGGCAAACAATTTGATGGTAGATTAAACTCGTACCACAACATACATGCATGCTCCATTTATCTATCATATTATCCTGCATATTATTTTCCAAAGATCTGGCAATTGCGGACAATCAAAGAATGCGGGGAAAACACTGAGCGGCCTGCCAACATATTACAGGGCTCATATGTGGACTGATGTGCGTTGACCAAATCCTTTCCTGCGTCCAAACTCCTATTTCCATTTAATCATTTGAATTATAAAATAAGTAGGAAAGCCAAAGTCAAATCGTTAAACCAGGTGCGATTAACCGTCCGCGACGTATAAATACATTTGTGAGTTGCAGAAAGAGTGAAAATCCTCTAGATGTTCACGTATTCGTGCTGACCAATACATTCTCAGCCCTCTCACATACATGCAGCCTCACAAACATACATTACAGATGTCACAAGTCAAAGGTACGTGTCGCTGACCGTACTTTGAACCTCCTGCTAAATCATTCCTTTCATCCGAGTATGCCATTAGTTATTCTTCAGCCCTATCCGTATTCTTGTTGTGCTGTATCTATGCAAACAGGCCACTAATCAGAAAATCTGAGTCATGCAGAACACATAAGCTGACAGCTTGTGCCCAGTAAACTGTGCTCAGGAGGGCGAGACGCATGAACGGATGTGTGCTACTTTGTGCCACACTCACACTAAAGTATCTTTAGCCACCGTTATTTGCCCGCGCTTAATGAACATTACTGTGACTGACAGCTTGAATGCGGCGGCCATACCTGCCGGCTTAACTCTGCAACGTATGCACTCTTTACTGCCTCGTGAACTCTCACATACAGCAAATAGCTGCTTTAAAGTTTCCTCCACAAATTCAGACCCGCGAGTGCAGTCGTACGGCTTTTGGTTACTTTCAGGCACAAACTTGTTTCCCTTGTTTCTGACGTGTGGAGACAGATATGGAGATGACAGCTTTGTTTAGTGTGAAACGGTGGGACTGTATGGTAAATATGAAGGATTACGCCTCGAGAAGACGCAGCGGTAGCCCGAGGTGAAGTGTGAAAACTGAGGCAGCTCTGCCTGCTGCTGCCTGTCTCTCAAGAACTAATAGAGGTGTGTGTCAGAGTGTGTGTGTATGTGAAAACCGGCGGCTGTCAAGGAGAGCCTGTGGACCGGAGTTTATTATTATTGTTGTTTAGTAGTTTTTATTTTTATTTTGTTTTAAAGGTGCAATATATAGTTTTTGGGAATACATTTTAATCATAAGAGAAATACTTGTATGTCAAAACAAACTAAATAAATAAACTCTCTTTCTTTTCATGAATAAACAAGCTGACATTAAAGGACAATATACTGTTTTACTTTGCATATATGTGGCGGACCCTGCCACCTTTCTAGCTTCAAACAGTGTTATTTTCCTCTGAAAACATCCTGTTTATTCAGTTATGGAAAAAAATAATATTTCTGAGTTTGTATTGCCTCATTGATATTGTAACTTCTTCAAAGTTACAATGTGCTTTTTTTTTTACTTCGTTGTATTTTGTATTTTGATGTAATACTCGAAGCATAACGTCAAAGCAGCTACTACAAACCCAAGACTTTGTGAATGCACATTACTCACAGTCATGCAGACAAGTGGTTCTCAAACATTGTGTGACAAGGACGCCGGAACAAAGATTTGGTCCCAGCATTTGCCATCTTAAAGGAATTTGCTTATTCTTATTACTAAAAGTTTATGAAACCAGTGACTGGATGGAATTAGTGAAAGTGAATAATGACCCTTTTTGCTGGGGACCCCGTGGAACCCTGTCCGGGACCGTCGGGGGCCCTCGATCCCCACTTTGGGGACCACTGATGTAGACATCTCAGTATCAATAAACACGTCTAGTTTTTGTTTTCATTTCAGACAATTAAAATGTTTGTTTATACCGTATTTCAGTTCATCTCTAGTAAACTATTATAACCTCGATGTGGACCGAGGGGAGTGCTGTGAAAATAATAAAAAACGAAAATACACGCAGAGTTAGTAGAGGAGATGAGAGCAAAGAAAAGTGGTATTAGAGAATGCCTCGGTGGTTTTGACAAAAGCAATGTGAAGAAGGGTGGAGAGATGGAGTGATCCTGGGTGGAAACTCCACTCTGACACGGGCCTGTCAGCACTCCCAGCAGCCATCGCTATGGCGACCGCTGAATGTTTTCTTTAATAATAGGCAACTGCGAGCCCATGAGCGTCCCCGCGCACAGATACACTTACTCATACTTTAACGACACCTGTCAGAGGAGCCGTCTCCTTCAAGACCTGATGAGCTCAACAGCTACTGCAAAGGAAATGTGCAGCGGGGCTTATGTTTGGTCATGCACACACATACACACACACACACACACAGACACACACACACACAGATCCTTACAGCTGAGTGGAGTCAACAGATTGGAAGTCTTTTGCGAAAGAGGCCTGAAGGAAAAGAGTTTTGACAAGGAATCTGTCTCGCTGTCTCCGCTTGACAAAACAAAAGCTTACGCACTCTAAGTGGAACTCCGAAGAAGTGAGAGAGGGAGAGAGAGAAGAGGGACAAATTAGTGATATTGTCTGAGGAGGGATGTTTGGGGGCCTGCATCCGATGCTATCGCTACTGTCTGATGCTATCTCTCCCCCCCCACCCCTCGGAGTGATCCTGGGGAGATGATGCACCGGGGTGGGAGGCTTGGTCACGTCTCATTGCTGTAAGCTGGATAACACGCAGCTGTTTACATCACAAGGCGGCCCAAAATCCCAGGGTTGGGTCGTCTGTCGCGTCTGCTTCTTTTTTTCTTCTTGAATGCGTTCCCTCACTTCCGATGCATGTCACTCCACAATCATGTCCTGTTCTCTGTTGAGATATGTACGATAGCTGCAGAACATGATTTACTCACCTCCATATAAACCGTGCTGTCATTATCCAAGTGTAAATCTGCCGACGGCTGACATCACGCTGGCCTTAGATTAAAAAGCCGCGATCGTAAAATGCATTTTTTTTTTCATCTCCCTGTAAGATACACACTCTTTTGTGCGCTGCTGCTGCTGCTGACTCTGCTTATTAACCTTGAGCATAGAGGGTGCCTATTAAAACTGAAATTGATACGGTTTGCTGTCTTTTGTTCAGTATGGGAAACGGCACTTTTAACCCCGAGTGCTTGGCAGAAGAGGTTGAGTCTTTGTCAATCACCTGGTCCTGCGAGGAAGTGGTTGTCTGTTGCTATGGGCCAGCAACTTCCTGGCAGGCACCTGGGACAGCTGAAACCATGGGAATGTCTGTCGAATAGAAACTCAGGGCACTTTTGTTATTGCATTGCACAGTTTTTACTGCGCATACATTTTTATAGAGGTCTCCCTATGGCAAGGAGGAACCTGTTCTGATGATTCGATCATGATCACTTGCAGGATCTGTGGAGTTTGTGCGTCGTTGTTGTTGTTTTTCGCCTTCATCATTCGTTCTTCATTTGATTTACACGCCCGAGGAGTTGTTATTGGATGGCGCAGACGATGATTGCCATTTCTCAAATGACACGCATTGATAAAGCCAGAAACTTCACGCTAAATTTACCGCCACGCCTCAATTACCGTCCAACTTTGTGCCAAAACTATGATGGCAAGAAAAGGAAGAACAAAAAAGAAAGAGTCAGTGAAGCTGAAAGAAATTAAATCCCCAAGAGAGGAAATATTAAGGGGAGCGCAGTTGTCTTTTTTGCTGTATCGTGTTTGAACGTGCATCGTGTCTGAATACATGACAGGAGGCAATTCTTTTTTAAATAAAGAAATATGATATGAAATAGAGCTTATTTAGTGAAATGTTTACCCCTCTGAAGTTGACAGAAATTCCTGACGTGACGGGCTGGGCTCGAAAAGTAGGTCTGTCGGCCGGCGTCTCCTTACAGATTGCTATCACTCTGCACTCGAGATACTCACCTTCAAACGGAGCACATGCAACCAAAATGCCCTAATAACTGTTGCCAATGTGCATATTCTTAAGGGACAATTTTACTTTTTATGTTGTCTCAGCTTGTCTTTTTTTGGGAGAAGATGTGCCCAATTCTGTCGCCACTAAAATGGCTGAAAATGGCACGTGTTGCCGAGACGTACGCACTTGAACGTATCCGTGGTTTACACAAAGGGAAAAAATGCTGATTTCGATTCTATTCTGGCAGCTGGGCTGGTGCATCTGTGTCTGTTTTCATGCATCAGCATCTGGATGTGTGTAAATGTGCCCTCCTGTGTAGATCATATTAAATTAAGTGCGAGTTCATATGCATTTTGACAAATAATCCCACATTAAGGCATTTTCTTTAAGGAAATTTAGTCAACTGATTATTAACAGGCAGCAAGTGACCAATTAATAACTTTACAGCTTGGCTAAGAAACTCTTTCCGAAGGATTTTATAATGAAAAACAATCGTGGGCTCTTGGAGCCAGCGAGAGCTCAATGAATCCCGAAAAGTCATTTCTCAAAAGAATTTGTCTCACGCAGGTTGAAGCCGTTCATCATTAAGTTTTTTGTGCCATAACACAAACTTCCTCATCTTTCCTTTACGACCTGAACAAGTCAGCAGCGCGGCTCTTCATACGGCAACGCGCCAGAAATATAGAAACATAAAGCTGGCTGAGGGGAGCTCACATTAGTCGGAGAATCCATGTAGTTTGTCATCATTTGAGGCAAAGCTCAGGCATGATCCCGTAATCACTCTGAACCCGTATAACAAAGAACAGACCGTGCAAGTAAATCTGATTCAAAGCAATTTGTTCGATTATAGGGAGCTGGAAACTGAAAACTGATACCCGGTATGAGACTTTGGTTCCACTGCGTTCAGGAAAGGGTGCTGGAAAAATCCTTGTACTAAGGCCACATTTCTCTAACAGCATGTGCACTGTTGCTCAAGGGCTTTGTGACGTGTTTGAGCAATTTGTCATGTTGAGTCTGCGACACTAGCGGCGCATGTAGCAAGTCTGGGACAGCAGCAGGTAGGCAGAGCGAGGGTTGCTGCTACTGTGAGTAACTACACCAGGCCGTTTAATGGAGATGTTTAATGTTCACACAAAGTAACTGCAGACAGCATCAACGAATACAAAATATGTTTGCTTTGTTTTTTTTGTTTTTTTTTGAGAAAGGAAAGGTTTTGAAAAAGCTGAGGAAAAGCACATTTCCATCTGTTCTTTAAAATAATTTAAGTAAGTGGTGACTGTGTCTTACAGAAATGTTGTAATTTAAGAAATTACATTGCACTTATTTTCCTCTTGTGTGATGAATATAGTAATTCTGTAAATAAAAGTAAAAATTAAAATTATTGAAATGAATAATATTTAATTAAATCTGATAACTAAAACAAATGTGAAACAGCTGGGTTAATACTGTTTTAGACTTCATGTTTACATGCACAAAGTACATTTGCTCAAGTACTGTACCTGAGTACAATTTTGAGGTACTTGACATAAGTATTTCCCATTTCTGCTAATTTACTGTATATTTCCACTCCACTACATTTTGAACACAAATGACTCCACTGCATTTCTTTGAGAACTACAGTCACTAATAACTTTGCAGATTACATGCTGCATCAGAGCCACAGTAGCTCATGTATTTTATGGCAATCCGAATAAAAAGCAAACCCCAAAGATAAGATGTTCCTTTATTGATCCCCCCTTTGGAGAAGTTCACAGGTAACACAGCAGTACAGAGCGAAATAAGTAGCAGCACAAGAGTAAGTGTCAAAAAATAGAGGCAATAATAAAGAGATATTTGAAGAATAAAATAACAGTTTGAATAGAAAAAATAATAAAAACTATTAGAATAAAGATAAACATACCATATACAGTATTATCAGTCAGGCTGATATTTAGTTAATCCCCAGTGTAAAGTATATGTTTATTATATAAAGTATATGTTTAATATGTCAAGTGTATGTTTAATTTATGAAGTGTTTTTTTAACATATAAAGTATATGTCTTCATATTGACAGAAAATTAATTTTGATACTTGCTTGTGTGTGACTTTCACTTCTACCAAAGTACCAAAGTATGACTTTTGGGTACTTTTCTACAACACTGCTCATATCAGAAACACATGGCTCATTATATTACACTTTAAAAGGAACAATGATGCTTTATCTTTTGTTTTGTGATTCAGAGAGCTACTCCTCGCTATAAATTCAAGGAAAACTGTCTCACCCTCTTAGTCAGCTGTTACGCACATACACCATTCAATCGCCTCAGTCACATTTGTGTTCTGATTTCGTTTTTTCTGTTATTTTCAATTCATGTTTCACATGTTAGAGACATTCTCAGCGTGATCACATGTCTAAACGCTTTGACATCATCACTGGGCTGAGCGCAGACATTATGCACTTTCACTTCTCTCTGTGTCTGTCTGACATGGGTGATATCATACAGACACATGTATTGCAAACCTCTAATGGGGAAGTTCTGAGCCTGCTGCCGCGTCTAAACACACGATCCTGTAAGTCACTCGCCGTGCAGTGACGCAATGATTGTTTTGAGTATTCCGTGCTAACCTCTGTGGTTTGTGCTTCCCTTTTCCCTGGAGATGGCTCGGAGTGTCCTGTGGCCTCCAGGGGTGCATTCCCTTTGCCATGGGGAGTACGACGCTTCACACACTCCCAGCTTTAACCCTCTGGGAGTGGGGATTCACAGCTTCTGTCTCAGCATGCATGCTCCCTTGTATCCATGTCCAACCCGCCGCTGTGGTTGTGTGTTTTCCACGCACCACTGTGGGTTAAAAAATTTCCCGATTACCTCTCAAGGTTTGCAGAGAACTGTGTCACTCAAGGTTGCAGAAGGAGTTTGTGTCTTGACGAGAAGAGGTCAGAAATTAGAGAAGAGAGCACAACTGAAAGAGCTCTGAAAGCTTTCCAGTAACTACGAAAACGATTAGACAACAAAAGGTCACAATGTTTTGCGGGAATTCCAGATTCACTTCTTAGGCTGCAAGCTTTTTTAGGGGGGCGACTTATACCAGTGAGTTTCTCAAACACATATCATATCACCTAATGCATGTGTGAACTCAACATGTGCACAGGCACACATACACACAGTCACAAAACAAGAAGTATTTGAACCACTGAAACTTGCTGCTCTGGGGGCTAAATTTATGGTGAGAACACAGCAGAGAGCAAACAAGCACGGAAGTGTAGGATGCTTCATGAATACTAATTTTGGAGCTATTAGCCAAAAGGCTACCACATGAGACAGCTGGATAATGCCTGATAGCGGAATCTGTTGAACGGGGGGAGGTAATTGCTGTTTGTTTGAGCAACATCACAAACCTTTGTCGACTTTTGCCCAAAATCACTTGCTTTAACCACCGATATTAGCATATAGCGGACAATACGGCATTGTGAGGCCGCTGTGTGAGATGGTGACCCCACTGGCAGGGAACTGCCTGTTGTGAGTGGAAAGTGGGAAGGATGGAAGGAATAGGAAGGGGGAAATAACAGCCTGAATGAGCTGCGCCAAGAGTGTGACAGTTCAGGTACCCGCACCGGCTTCCTGTGCCAAGCTCTGACTTCACTCCTGCTACTAACTGTGTGTGTGTGTGTGTTTTTGTGTGTGTGTGTGTGTGCGTCACAAGAGTGGCAAAGGGGTCATAGGTGACAACAACATATCACCGTCTCCCCATAAATAATCCATTTTTTTCCCCCCCCTAGATTTTTGGGTAATCCCGTGCCCCTGGGGATGTAACGACTTGGGATTAATGTGTCCTTAATGGATATGTTGGATGTGACCACAGCTTCCACGTTGCAAAGCCCGCCTATAAGAACTGGGTCAACTGCCAAGACGAGGCGATTAAGATTCGTCTGTTTGACAGGCGCCCAAAGCTTGACAAAGAGAGGTAAACTTGACTCAGGCACCTTATTGCTCATGGAGGTGAAAGATGAGGGCAACCACCCAAAAACCCATAGACCTACAGGGGCGGAGCACCCCACCCGCTGATCGCTTACACGCCCATGACCTCCAGCTCTACAGTGATCCAACGCTATTAATTTCTTCTTGGACCTATCCATTTTACTTTATTATAACCACTTCTTGGCTGTTCAGTGTTTTATTGCAGAAATGGCTGACAAACATGACTTGTGTGTAGATCCAAGTCCAACTCTTTAGCCAGAGGTGCAAGGTGAGTTGGGAGATATGGTGGGTGCATGATGTGATTCGCAGACGTCACTGGTGCTCCCCCTCCACCGGTTGTGTTGGATCACTGATGGCTTAGATAGCTCGCCTGGTCTCACAACGTGTCCCAAAAAGCATGACTTAATCCGTCCAGCAGAAGCCAGCAGGTCCAGTGCTGCTGAAGGCCTGGCTGGGCTCAGCTGGGGCTGCGGTGCGTTTGGGTTGGCTGCAGCTGCCAGACACCTTCGTCAGAAGCAAGCAAGAGACTGAGTGATGAGGATAAAGAAAACCAGCCTTCTGTTTTTGGAAGCAGTGTCATTATTAGAATGTTCTATTTATGTGTGGATGAAAGTAAGAAAACAGAGGCGGGAAAGTGACATTTGACTTCACAAGAGAGCCAAAACGTAGAAATCACCATGCTTTGTCCTCATTTTGTTAATTAAATTCAATCTTTATTGTGAAATCTTCAAAAACATGTGAGTGACAGTAAAGTTGATGAACAACATATCTGACATTTTTGCTTATTTCTTGAATGTATATAAGTGCACTTACCTCCCAAATTGTTCCCTGTTCAGTCTAGTGAAGCCAAACGAGAAACCACTGATGGCATTTCAACATATGTAAGCGTTAAACCATTATATTTTTTAATATACAGAGACCACTGTCTGAGACGGCATTTCTATTTTTCAAATGTGCGAATCCACTGGGTTATTATTAACATGGGACCACATATTTAATGAGCGACCAC
>OMLP01044125.1:23430-33638 GCA_900302685.1 Spondyliosoma cantharus
TAACCCTCTGTTGGCCTGTGCAGCACAAACGGAGCGGCCGCTCTCCTCTTATCATCAGCTGCACACACACACACACACACACACACACACACACACACACACACACGCTCTCTCCCGCTCGCTCTAGAACAATTAGCTTTATGGTGGCTCAGAGCCTGTGAAATGTCACTCTGCCAGGTAAACTAGCTATTATATCACAAAGGCTGCAGCTGAGTCAATTATACAGCATAGGGAAGAGGGGTAAAGAGCAGGAGAGGAAGAGAAGGGCGCGCGAGCCGGGGCAATGAATTCATGAGTTCATCAAAGGAGAGGGCAGAGGGGTCAGCGGCGAGAGAGGGCCAGGAGGAAGCGAGAGAAAGAGGGGCCGGGATGGAGAGCGGTCCAGTAGGTTGTCAATGGTATGCTAATATGACATTTACATCAGAGGGGACCGCATCATCAAATCAAATAAGACACAAGTTTGGTTGAAAGGCTTCGTAAGTTATTGCTGCGAGTAGTCACTGCACTGGAAAATTTGCTCGGGTGGCTTAAAGTTACGATTAGCAACATTTTATTTTATTTGGTCTTTGGTTATTTTTCATAAGAGTGTACAGCACAAACAGCTAGGTAATAAACATGCAAATAAACAGCAGCGGTTGAATTCTATAATTGTCACTTCTGCGTGCTCGGTGCATGTTTGTCCATCCTGGAGGATTCTCCCGTTGTTCTTCTTGAGATTTCTCTCTTCTACCTTCTTCTTTTTGTATTGTGTTTTCTTGTTTTACTGGTACAGATGATAAATCCCAGGAAGACAAATCTATGGTTTTGGGCAGACATAAATAAACTTTACTCAAATCAACTTTTTCGAATATCACAGTGTGACTCCATTACAAGTAATATTTCCACATTTTGAACTCTATTAAAGTAAAAGTACAAAATGATGGGGCCCTCCAAGAACGTGCAGCCCATTATAAGGAGACTGTGTCCTCGCCGCAGTGGCCCTTTGCTGCACGCATCAGCCTTGTCGCTCACCACGTTTCCTGTCACCCTTCAGCTGCACTGTCTAATAAAGCCATGAAAAAGCCTGGAAAAGTACATTTAGTTGTATAGTTGTATAGATCATTATTATTTATAGTATAGTTTGCACTGTGTATATACATTGTATATATCTTGCTTTCTATTTATGTTATGTACAGAGTGTTTTTCTTTTTCTTTTTTTGCGGACCCACTGCTGCTGTGACAAAATAATTTCCCAGTCTGGGATCAATAAACTAATTCTATTCTATTCTATTTGAAATAAGTGCATCCTGTAGGCAAAATGAAGCCTCTGACTCTCTTATGTCATATTATTGGCACATCATCATTTATACAGTGACATCCTCTGATGACTTAGACTGAAGAGGCTCTCTGTTTTTGACTTATTGATCACTAAGCAAAGTAAAAGTCCAGCCTCTGTCTTCTAATGTCATGAAATGCCCTTGGATCCAAAGAGCACCTGTTTTGTTGATAGGTGCATTCAAGACGCAGCACCCTTTAGCCAATCTGGCAGTTGCTTTTTTTTTTTTCATAAATGAGCGATCAGTGTTTTAATGCTGCAGCTGGTATTTTTTTTTAAATCTAAGATGAACACTAACTGACAACAATATTTAATAGAAATCATGTTTTGTTTTTAAAATCTTACAAAGTATCTACTAAGTACAACTGTCAAATAAAGTTAAGTCGAAACAATTTCTCTTTGAAATGTAAAGAAGCATAAAATGGGAATACTTAATTAAAGTTCAAGAACCTCCAAACTGTCCTTAAGTTAATGTACTTAAGGTATTTTATAGTGGGAATATGAGGGAGAGGTGAGCAGAGACAACCAAAAAACTACGAGTCGACTCTGCTTGTCACAAACACTGTCCTCTCTGCAGAGTGACCAGATGGAGCTTGATGCTCAGGGCACACAAAGGTGGCCCCCGGGGGCCTCCCGTCCTCACCCCCTCACCCCTCCTCGCCCCTGAACTGGAGATCTGGCTGGGAAAAGGGACCAGTTCTCCGCCTCTTGCCTGCTGTGGAGGCCACTCTCCCCCCTCCCGTCCACCCCTTCCCTCCTGCAGCGGACAGTGCCCAAATGCCAGCACGTCCCACCTGGGCCTAGCCAAGCCTGTCCCTACTGTCGGGGGGCAGGCGTGACACGCAGCGTCGAGAGCACTCACCCCTGACGGGAACACAATGGCCCAAGGACTGGCTGGCTGACTGGGCTACGTACAGATAATACTGTTAATCGTGCAGAGTGGCAAACAGCTTCCCAGAACAATGAGAAACCGGCAGAGCAGTGATTGGAAAATATCTCCCACCACTACAGCACTCACACCCACGCACACATACATGGACATACGCACATATGTACACTCACACAGATGTGTACAAGACTGCGCACGTGCATGCGTGCACACACACACCCTAACATGGAAAATTTCATTTAAGCTTGTAGCTACCTCTGAGCTCCTATCAGCCCAAGGTGTTTCAGCCTGATAGAGATGAGAAGAAAAGGAGATTCCTACCTTTTTTTACACACAGAGGAGTGTAAATCACCAGAAATCCGCCAGCCTTTTCTCTCTTATAATCTAAGTTGTGGAACAATGAACGCACATTTCTCTGAAATCCCGAATTTGTTTTCTTACTCTGCCTGGCCGTTGAAAGATATTATACACAAATATGTTGTAAGAGAAGATAAAGTTCTTCAAACATTTCAAAACCAAAATTAATATGCAACGGGTCCTCCGCCGGGGAAATGTAGCACATCCTCTGCTTTGCTTCATGTGCGAGACCAGCGAGAATAAACAGCACCACTCGAAGATGCAGTATGACTTGTGATGTGGAGAAACTGTGTGCTATTTCATTTAAAATACATTTAAAAAAATGACAATTGATACAGTAAGATAAAAATCCAACTGTGTATGAATACACTGTTCAGATCACATTTCTATGGCAACCTTTTAGGCCATATGTCATTTTTTGAAATTCTCCAAACAGAAAGGCTCGTCAGTCGCATTCAAGCCGACCTATCTGCGGGAAATCATGATGTTGTGCGCTGCAATTTCTCCTTGACACTTCATATATAATAAATAGAGCTGCTGTGTAGACGTGGTAACCATGACCTGTTATCAAAGACATATGGGCCCCATTTTGACCTTTGTTTCTGAATTCAAGGTAGTGTGTCCCCTCAGAGCTGTCGTCAGCCAGGAATTAGCTCACCGCTGTCGCCACTTCTGTTTCCCCACAGTCACTCACCAGCCCACTGACCTCACCCGACCCGAGAAAACCTGCTTCCCATCACCATCGACATGCGTCCCTGTGCCGCCTTCCAAAATGTATTCGTCTCTAAGCCACACGGTCAATGAATTCCCATTCTATGACCACTGACCCCAATGTCTTTGTGGGTGTCACGGCGGCGCAGAGGTTATCACTGCAAGAAGGACCTGGGGTTCTTAGACCTGGCTATGTCAGCTGGGATCGGCTCCAGCCCCCCGTGACCCTGAAATGGATAAGCGGTTTCTGATAATGGATGTATGTTTTTGCTATTTTACTAGTAAACATCTCATACTTAATTTGGATGGGGACGCCACTTGATATGCTGATTGCTTGATAATTTAACCCAGAGGTCTTAGTTTCGTACAGTATATTTACATATGTAATTATTCAATTAACTTGAATAGATTCATATTTGTTAAAGAGGTAACTTGTCTTCTGGAATTATGTCTTAAATGTAGATTGTGGGATTGGCATCAAAAGCCATTCACTAAAAGATATTTCCCTGAGAGTTCATGGATTGGCCTTTACTCAAGTAGGTGTTGGTTAAAGTTAGTCAAAATGTTTTGTGCATCTACAAAGTGTGCTCCCCTCCCTCAGATCCAAAAGCTACGCAGAAGATTTAAATTCAAGTATCTTTCATGTGGTTAATTTCAACTGAAGTGATATGTAGCATTTTCACACTTGTGTTGCCGGAGTGTGTATATCCGCAGTAAGTTTCTATTCAGGCAAACAAACACTTGCTTGCATGTGCAGAGGTGATACACAGTAATTGTTTGCGCCGTATATATCTAATGTCTGTATTTTTAAAGTTTCCTATGAGACTCGTTGCCGTGCAGTCTGTAGCCAATTACTGCCGCTAGCTGCTCAGATGTCGTCAAATTGAGTGGCAGCCTCCCCAGCTCGCTTACATCTGGGGTGTGAGGGGTATGTGTCGCAAACAGTCACACGTCCCAGAAATCCACTCTGTTTATCACCTGCTGACATTCATATTCATGTCACTATGCCTCTCTGGCCTGAGACAGGATTCAGTTAGTTCACTGACCAGCGAGGGCTTTTATTTTGCCCAAAAGCGACCAGCAGCTTTCACCGGGGAGGGGGTTCTTACAGCGATCTTCTGAGCCACGCTAATCAAAATGCTTCAAGAGACTTTTGCACCGCCGAGGTATTAACATGTCCAACATTGGGGTGGAAGTGCATCAGAGGAGAGGTTTCTTTTCATGAATATGAAAACAAACCAGAATTTGACATGAAACAAGAACAAATGTTCTGCAATGCAGAGATCACAGGAAGGGACGCAAAAAGGAAAAACGCCTTATGATACCATGATATTAAGTACAACATTATGCACTTAAACCTATTTTTTGCATCAATTTTTATTTTTTTTCTTATTATTTTAATCTTTGAGGCAACTTATTCAGCTTCCATTTCCATGCGAGTTAACCTTCGTGATGGGATTTGGCCCACGCCTCTGTGTGTGTGTGTGTGTCTCTTCCCCGTTTGGCTCTGATTTTGGCAGCCCTCCGTACTCTGCCATGCATACGGAAACATGCAGGAGTGGGCCTGGAATCAAGGTCAGGCCTGGAAAACAATGTAGGAACACTCCTAAGACCTGACTTTCTGCTGAGTTTGGCATTGTGCTAGCCGTCCCCCGAGGCCACCGCCAGGAGTCACCCATCATGCTTATCCAGACCAACCTGTAATGAGGCGCTGGAAGACGGTCCCTACTTAGGGACGCACGCTTGGAGACTTCTTGGCATGCTGGTTTTGTGGAAGAGACTACATGGTCTTTTGGCACGGGCGTAAGGCCTACATCAGCCTCCCATAGATTAAATGTTACTTAGCGGAAGTCTTCATTATTGATAGAACTTCTGAGGGAACATCGTCAGACTAAAAACTGAACAAGGTGCAGTTCTCCCGTGCAAAAGATTAAAAAACAGTTGAGTAATATTTAATTAAAAGAGATGTGTGTTGGTGCAAAATAAACCACATCACAATCATCAAATCCAGATTCGGAAAACTCTGTCCCCATTACTTCCTCAAAACATCGAGAGGCAAGAGGGCACGGGCTGAAAGTACAAAGAGACGGAGATGAGAGAGCCCCCATACCACTTTTGTGCTGACCTTAAAAGGAGCGGCGCACTGTGCAAACATCTGGTCCATCAGCTGGATCCTATGCATCAGCGGGCACAGGGACACACTGGGACAGGTTGGCGGCTGCCTTTGACAGCAACAGTTAATTTCCAACATAATCAATTTATGTGCAGCTCCATAATAACCATCTGTGTTCTGCACGAGGAGGACAGTCCTGAGGAACAGAACAGCGCTGGCTGCTCCTCCTCTCCATGAGCGACGCCAGGAGCAAAAGGGAGGAGAAGGAAGCGGAGGAGGCGGAAGAGAGGGAGAAGCGACGTTAAGGAGATGGATGAGTGGGGAGAGGGAGGAGAAGGATGAAGATGTGGAAGGGGGGGTGGGGGTGAAGATGAGAAGAAGGGGAGAAGGGCAGCAGTTGTGATGATGGAGGAAAGTAAGTGAAGGCTGAGGCAAAAAAATCAGAAAAGGGAGCAGAAAGTAGGTGAGGAGGAGGTGGAAAAGGAAGCAAGGAAGGAAGGAAAGAAGGAAGGAGAGTTGAGTGAGTGCCTGGCGGAAACAAGTATCCGCTGCAGGTGATGTAGCGGGTAAATCCACATTGGGTCACTGACAGAAGTTTTTTCGTTCAACTTGATTAAAACAAAAAAAGTTCTGTAAATAGTTTCTTATCTTGACCAGTTTGGAACCATTTCTGCCAATAGTTTGTCATCAAATAACAAAAATAGCAAGTTCCGATTTACCCATATCAAGTTCAGGCTGAAAGTTCGGACTTCCAATTAGCCCCGCCCATGTGCGGTTTAAGTACAATCCATGTAAGGTTTACGTTCCGCCCACTGTAAGTACAGATAAACAGATTATTAAATTGGTTGAACAGATAAAAATACACATTAAGGAAGGAAGGAAGGAAAGATCGTATCTTAAACTCAGTCAAGAGATAAAGGACATTTCAATGGCTAAAGTCAGTAAGTGTCTCTATTCATTGCACCATTTCTTTATATGATGCAGGTAATTCTGAATGAAGTAGGTCCCCCTCCACATTCGCCTCCTGTAAATTTTGGTTGTCCTACAAGGTTAGCTCCCTTGGCACTTGAAGCCCACCGCATCCTCATCCACCTCCAGTGTCAAAATTTGCCAGGGAAGGTGTCACTCAGCCGATTACTGAATCACCTTAGCGAGCCAATTACACTGCGCGCTGTCAAGGCCAATAGCAAACGGCGCCTCACACTCAGACACCCACAGCTTGGCTAGTGTGAAACAAAACATGAAAACGGAATTAAGCTCTGCTGACCCCTCACCCCACTACATGCAATTTTCATAAGAGTAATCAGCATAATGTGCTCGCTTTCTGCACAGAACGTCTGAGTTGCTTTGACCTTAAAAATATTTTTTTTTTTCGTGAGGGGGCAAAACTTCCCTTTGCATTTGAACATGCTGGTAGATGGTTTAGTTATGGAGGCTTGAAAATGTATGAATGAAAGAAACGTTTTTCGTTCGGAATCTTGTGATATTTGGAGGGCAATTTCGCCTTTCCTCTCAGGATGAAAATGATTTCTCTGCTGAGTGATACCCAGTGTTCTGCTGCAGACTCAACGCTAAACCATGGAAATTGTTTTGGTTCAGGTGAGGATGGAAATGAGGCTAGATTCTGGGGAATTAATGGCTGTCACAACAATTTCGCTTCCCTCTTTTTTCCTCCCGAAACAATGCGCTCCTTTCCCTATTTTATTTCGTGGACATGTGAGCAACACACAGAGCTTGAGCTGTACCCGCAAAGCACACACACTCGCAGAAAACTGGAAACACACTCCGGCACGCACGTACGCCGATATCAAATCCACCTGCCGGCGAGAAACCTCAGGTGCCTGATTCCTGTCTGAAATATATATTTTTTATACACCACCGCTGCTGCTGGATCCAATCTACCGCTAGACCTCAATACAGTCCATCCAACCTGTCATGCATTATACATGTGCTGCGTGGATGTCCATGTGTCCCTGTACATCCTCTGCCGTCCTAATTGACATGCAGCGGGCCCTAGCAGCTGTGAAGCTTTCTGTGCATGCGTGCGTCTGTCTGTGAGTGTGTGAGTGTATGTGTGTGTGTGTGTGTGTGTGTGTGTGTGTGTGTGTGTGTGTGTGTGTGTGTGTGTGAGTGTGTATAGCTCCCCGGTAAAGCCTCTGCATCCTCTAGGCCACCTGGACATAATGGCCTTCAGCTGCCACCATCGCCACCAATACAAGCAGCAGCAAAACCGAGTTAGACACACGTGTACCAATTTTTTTCTTTCCATCACGCACAGGCTATATACTGTTGTTCATATGGCAGCGTGGGTAGCAAAACAGACAATGAATGCAAAAATAGAAATTCTGGCAACATATGAATATTTGTGGTGTCGAACACACTTCTGTTGGACGAGCTGTCTAATATCTGCGGTAAAGGTTAGCTGTTTGATGTTAGCGCCGTGTGTACTGCAGGGTTAGATGTTCCCGTGCCTTTAACGGAGCTGCAGAAGCATCATCCCTCTTTAAACTGCTGGTTTCATGTGAAGGCCTCTGTGGCAAAAAAAGATAGAGAAGTTTTCTTTGCAACCTCAGATATGTCCTTTGTTCGCAGAGCGTGTGTGTGTGTGTGTGTGGGGGGCTTTTTTTTTTTCTCAACGCGATCTCCCCTTTTTCCCTCATCAGCGAGTCTTGATTCTATATTTTTTTTTTCTTCCTTTTCCTATAGCAGAAGCCTTTGATTCTGTCCTGCTTCTCAATTCTTCATGGAACTCCAGCATTTCAAAGAGTTCTTCTTCTCTCCCCTCCTCCTTCCCGGGCGGAGTGCTGGCCAAGTCTGGGAGAGGGACTGCCCATCAGAGGTTGGCTGCTATCAGCAGGGGGCTGCATGTCTCCAATTCAGGTCAGCCTTGGCTACAGACGGGGACTTTAAAGCAAGCCACAACGCGTCCTGTGATCCCAGTAAGCACGCTTGTTAGTGGAATTGATAACGGACCCATACACCTGGGTCCTCTGAAGTTGGCATGGCATTTTAAAGGGGAAGACAGGGAGCCAGGGCAGCCAGATACCGCATGCAAACGTGTCGAAACCGAAGAAGGGAGGGATGGGGGGAAAAAGGTCTTTTTGGCATGTGACGAAACAGAATATGTTTGGGGGAGCGACCTAGAACATTGTGGAATTATGTACAAATACAGGGCATATGGCATGGAATCATTCTGAGAATCCTAAATATGTTTTGGCTCTATCATGTTACCCCCTGTAATTTATTTTTATTTTTGATTTCAGCACAAAGTTTGAGTGATATGTCAATTGATAACATGCTTAGACACTGGAGCTATATGTCGCATTTTTACATTAACGCAATTAAAATGTAAACCTGCGCAGGTCTGTGTGTGTGTTTCAGAGGCAGCTGATACAGAATGTCCCAGCATTTCCCCTTTCCAAACACCGCTAACACGAGCGCCGTGCTCAGATGCCACATTTATGATAATCAGAGTATAATTCATTTATTGGGTCTACCTTTGCCATGTGTTGACCCCACGGCCATGTTGCCAGCTCACATCTGGCTGCATGGTGCGCCGCTCAGTCCTGGATGGGATTTGCCCCTGGTGATGGGGCATCTGGGAGGCCAGATGAAGCTGAGGCTTGATGAGTGCTTTGTCTATTATGGATATGGGGCTTTATGGAGACATTGACAGCTGCACATTGACAGTCTCCTGAGCAGGAGGCCTACTTCAGCAGTTGTGCTCTCTCTGTTGTCTAGAACACAGAGAACAGACACAGAGCTCTGGATTCTTTGTTAGCTAGTGTAGCTTTTTAAGCTAAATCTCTAATCAAAAGGAAGATGAGGGATGACATAGTGTTTTTTAAAATGTGTTCAGCCCCGTGTGAAGCCTTTTAACCAGTTTATTTGATTGATAAATTAGTTAAATCTGCAGTCGGGAGAAGCGGCCAGACAAACCAGTGAAAGAAATATTTTCAATAATTGCAACCCACCTAACATCAAGCATCACGCACATATTTACTGCTGCACCCTTAAGTCGTCATGGATAAGATGCACCCACTAGTATCAATACATGTTTCTTAAAATTACGCCCGAATGAGGCTGCAGCTGAATGAACCTATCAACACATCCGTCGTGTGCCCCCCGGCACTCGTCAAGTGACAGGTTGTGGGTCGGAGCGGTGGATGGAGAGAGTGCGGATGAAAGATCACCCCGCCGACAAGAGACGTGTAGCTACAGACCAGGCAAGCCGAAGCTGACGTTCTCCAACCTTCCCTCCTGCCCGCCATTTGTGAAGGATTTGGGGATTTCATAATTTCCTGTTCTTTCTGAAAGGGGGATGGCAGCACCTGGTCCACACAGCTGTACTTCATTTAGAGAGCAATTTGAAAAGAGCGAGGGGGAGAGGAGAGGAGCGGAGCAGCCTTGTCATTAAGGGCTCCAGAATGGCCTCCGTTTGTTAGACACATGGCACAGAGTTAATGCTGCTGAATAGGGAATAGGCGCTGTTGATGCTGTCACAAATTTCTCATAAGTGCTACGACATCTGAAAAAGCCACTCCAAGTGCGGGGAGGGGGGGAAATTCAAATTTTTTTCCTTATCAAAGAGGGTTTTTTGTAGGTAATTGACAGCTGCGGCTAGGATGTAAGCATGTGTTCCTGTCTGCTAAGATGGATATTCTATTTGTGTACCATTTCATCTTTCGCACACCTTGAAGTTTGTTGTAGCATGCAGGTGACGCCGGTGCTAGAGTTTGTATCAATGAGTCGACAATGGGAGCAATAACCAGATTGTTGGTAAACTAAGGTGATGCAAAGGTTTGTTGTGCGGATGCGCAGCT
>OMLP01044131.1:12505-26794 GCA_900302685.1 Spondyliosoma cantharus
CCGGGCAGAGAAGGACCATCCATTACAGCCAGGAGTAAATAAACACGCACAGCAATTAAAGGTGCCATCATTTGTTATGCAACACAGGGCGTGTGTGTGTGTGTGTGTGTGTTGGACGCCATTCTCAGGTTTCTCAGCCATCGTCTGCACTTAAATTAATGATTTGGGGGCCAGAGAATCAACAAATATGGCCCCCGGCAGGGTATAATGGAGAGCATGACCTGCCCGTGGATGTGTTTGAAGACCGCTCCTCTTTCTTCTCTGTCATCACCTCACTACCTCCACACAACAGACACATTCACTACACAAACTCACTTCTGACGCCTGTGTTCGCGTCGGTAATGAGGAAGTGCGTGTCGCTATGTGGTCATGAATGTGTGTACGCTTACCGGCCTATGATTATTTTACATGTCAGCGTTTTGTGACAGAGTGTTAAAATCTTATGGAATTTTATGTTCCCGGGTGTAAGTCCGGCATTTGTAGTCATGATTATGCCAGCTTTAGAAACATGTGACAAAGCAAAGCATATTATATCTGCAAGGAAAGCTACAGCCGCACTCGGGATAATTTAGTGAGCTCAAATGGCTCCGACAGGCTGCTTAAAGCTGTTTCAGCCCAAAGGTCATTGTCCACAATTTTCTGCATCATCAGCTGCTAAAAGCAGCAAGGAAAGCCAGCTATGCATACACCTCAGTGCACAAAGAGGACTTTTCACACAAGTTGTACAATGGGTAGCACCGTTTCTGTAACTGATTCAAAGAATGTTTTGAAAATGAGTATAATATGATTAAAAAAAACAACCAAACTTAAACCAGATGTGTTGACTGTTTGTGTCCAGATGATTGTTTGAAGTGACTTGTTCCAATGAATATTTTTCCATTGTTACCTGAAGATAATTCTTCAAGCAACAATGTACAAGACAGGGCCATTTTACCCTAAATCGTAACCATGGATCGTAACCAGGATATTTCATTTAACCAATAGACATTGGAGCATATGCAGTGGTTTGGCGGCTTAAAGGTATACTATGCAGGATTTTCCTAAAAAACAATGAATAGATTCCTATAAAAGTAATCGCTTTCAGTCATCACTTATGACAAACTAGAAGCATGTGACGGTGTCTGTATCTGCAGATACCCTGCCCTCTGTCTGTGTTTTCTTATTTTGCTGTGTTTGGAACGTTTGTGGGCATCTACCTTAGGGCAGTGGGTTTGTAGCCCTGAGCCAATAACAGTGCAAAGTTGGGACTTATAATGTAAGCGACCACGTTACATCACTGTCTTGTCTCTCTGCTCTGTCTGCGCCATGAGCTGCAGGTCTGTATGTCTGTTCGACCAAGGGCGAGGCTGAGATACATACACACTCACAGAGCAGAAAGGCTAAAAAGGCGTGCGTTTTGGCTAAATTCACACAAAATCCAGCAGTTGCAGCAGCTTAATGCAGGGTTGTGTGAAGCTGTGCGAATGTGTGGCCGTGAGTATTTGCAATCTATAGTGTAGCCCCTGTGTAACAGCCAGAAAATAACGCTTTGCTTCTCGGATTTACTGCTCTCCATATACTCTCTCGCTCGTTTGCTGCTGTTCTCTGTCTAGCTGAGCCAGGGAGGAGGGGCCGACTTCAAATGGTTTGTTTTCAAACATCAACCAACAAGTCCTGCCCAGTATGCGTGTAAGGACCGTATGGGTAGGAAAGGGATAAAGTGCACTATAATATCAAAACCGTGACCTGGAACTTCATGGGAACGACTACTGATAAAACTAACATTAACACTTAACACTGATTGCAACAGATCAGACGCAACCCAACCATTATCACATTGAGCCACTTCACCTAAAGTAGGTCAAAGCACATGTGCTCATGGCTTAACTCACACATATGAATGTACATATCTCTTCTGGGGTTTGTTTTAGGTCATGATTGCATGTACTGTCTTATTAAATCAGAAATTGCTACCATATCAATGCATACCTTTGATTTTGGCAGAATATAACTCCATCTCCCTCTTGCAGCACTCAGCCATCATCTTCCTTGAACTCAAATCAGCCATTCCTATCTTCTACTCCCTGCGTAACCCTCATCCTCATCCCCACTCCTCCACTCACGGTGTGCTTAATGGTGGGATCAGACAGGGTGAGCACATTCTCATATTAATACCGGTTTAGTCAACATCTAACCCAAATCCTACTAGTCTGTCTCTCTGTCTTTGTCCTGAGGACTTGGTGTCAAGTCTGAGAGTCTGTATATGAGCAACTGAACCTCCTCTTTGCTACTAATATAAATGGCCTGTTAAATGGATCCTTGCAGAGTTTTGGGACCACCAATGTAAACGTGCCGCTCTTACACTTGGAATTACCCTGGGGTTGGTGTCCTTTCACTCCAAAGGAAAAAGAGAAACAGACCTAATTCAATTAGCAGTACAAAGATTGGTACACACCCCAAACTGCCTCACCTCGATCTGCCAAGAGGAGAAAGGTGAAACAAGCCATTTTGGTGGTATGAAGGGGCAGATTTACAACAGAAATACAACAGGAGAGAGGTGACTACTGGCGACTGAGCTGATTTCCTCACCGTTGTTTCTAAATGGTCATGCATATTTCTTTGTGTTGAGACACTTGAATGCAAAAGGCCTTGCCGCGAAAAAACAAATCACTCTTATATGTCTGACTAATTGAATGCAATGAGTTAATGTAATGGAGATTCAACCTGCTAACTGATGGTAAAAATGGCACAATGCAGCATTTCTATTGCTTCATTGCAAGGCAGTGTCTCAGGTAATCTATTATAACAAATGTGATAGGAAAAGCAGTTAAACTTTGGTCCACTTCCAATTCGAATATTGGAGGTCACAGGTTGCATGACCTTAAAACCTCATATTAGATGGGCATAAAAAAAAAAAGATTTGTGTGCACATGCCCATCCAATCATTTGTACGCCATAGCCCTTTAAAAGGCTTTAAATGTGGTCTACATCAAGCCATCCCAGGAAGAGAGAACATCTTCTCTGCAACAATTGTTTCAAGAGCTCGCTCTCTCTTCACCACATTTCTCCCTTTTTTCCCTCTCTCTTCTTTTTTCCTGCCTGACTTTTACAACTTCCTCCTGGTTGGGGCTGCAGCTCTAACCCAAACAAAACTCCATTTTTTAGTTATTGGCCCTCATGGCATGTAATGGAGAATCAAGCTAATTATCCCTACAGCTGTTTTCACTTGCTTTTTATGTAAGCAATACCTGGCTGATCCAGAGAGCAACAGTGAGGCCCTTCTTAGCGCTCCAGGCCTCCAGGCCGGCTGGAATTAGAGAGCAAAATGCCAGGTTTTCCTCCCCCCAATACTGCCCGTGTGTACCCCTGCACCCATCTCCCAGCACACAACCCGACCCAGGCAAATCCCAGCCCGACTCAACCCCCTAACACACCCAAAAGCTTTCATTTCCACTCCCTTGTACACCTCTCCAAACTCCCCCTTTGATGTTGAACAAAGCTGCTCTTCAGCAGCTAAGATGGATCTGTATGACAAGCGCTCATTTTCTTCCACTGATGGTCCCTGGCAATTAATGAAGGAGGTGAGCCAGGGTGTGGCTCGGATTAAATAGTAACCATCTCCTGCTGTCATAGGACTAGAAAGAGAGCAAAAAAAGAAGAGGTGGGGAAAGAAAGACAGCGGGGTAAAGGCGGGAGAGAGGGGGTAAAGAGTGAAAGAAAACAATCCCTCAAAGGCTAATTACATAATTTCCTTCATCTGAGCAAACACATGCTGGGTGAAAGCAAGTGTGAGCAAGCCTCGCAGATGCCAGGCAAAGAGGTGCTGAGGAGACCTACTAACACAGTCTGCAACTACTTCCAGCAATAGACGGCCTATGCCACAGAGGCGCTGAGCCAGATCTCAGCAACATTATCTGCACTGTGTTTAGCTTTTGTAGGACTCATATCCAAAAAGTATTGATCCTCCCTTCTGTTGCAGTCTAAGAGTAAAATTATCTGTGCAGATAAACAAGTGCTAGTGGAATGCTGGTGTCCTTCATTCCTCTCTGTAGCCAGAAGTCTGTTCAGTACAAACACCACTAGGTGGAGTTGACTCTTGATGGGGGGAAAAAAGAAATCTCATGTATCAAACTCATTAAACTCCCATGGAGAGGAAGTGTGCATCTGTAAGGGAGTCAGTCACGGTTGCACGCTTCACATGTGCCATTTCTGAGAGCTGTCTTTCTGTTCAAACACTAGCGTGCATCGACTCCTCATGTCTCCTCAAACTGACATCTGGTTTGATATTAACAGAGACGGAGGGGGAGAAAGACAGAAGGAGACACTGGTAGCAATTTAAAGACTTATTTTATTTCAGCTATAGTTATAGTAAGGACTCTGCCAACTACAAAAAGTAAAAGAGCAATCCCTCCCTTGAACTCTCTCCCTCTCCCTTTCTCTCTTTTTTGTCTCTAATCCTGTGAGGAATGATGGAGGGCTCTCTGTGGAATGGTGGTGAGTTCCCTGAGTCCGGCTAAGGTGTGCCAGCGTATGAATGAAAGGGGTGGAATCTACAGTACCTGCTCCTTATTTGGAGGCTGTTTTTGACATAATTTGCCCTAACAAACACAAGTCACCCTACCCCTGCCTGGGCACATATGCATGTATGTACTGTATGTATGCTTGCATAAAAGCAGTACATGTGCATGAATGTTGAGGATCCTGCACACAAATATAAAGTCACAAGTATCAAAAAGGAAGATTCAAAACGTGTTATTGGCAGGACATGTTAAAATATTCATTTATTGCTCAAAAGCCCTAAGGTGAGAATTAAGCTATGTTCATAAAAGTGCATAATGTTCATGCTGATCCAAAATACAGGTTTGCGCAACATCAATAAAAAGGCGCATGGAATTCTCTCTGCTCCCAAATTCCTCCCTCCCCCTTTCTGTCTCTCTTGATCCGTCTCTCTTAGCACTCAGGAGTTCCTCTGACTAATCTCACTCATTTACTCCTTCCAGCTTTTTTGTCTTATCATAACAGGATTCTGCCTCTCTTTCCTTCTCTCACTCTGTGCACAGTATGAGTCGCAGTGCTTATGTTATTGAGGGAAATGTGGAGAGCTCTACCGCGTGTGTCAAAGTCTGCCCATGAGTGCCTGAGTGCCTGTGTACGCAACCCTGCATTGCACCTATTTTCACATTAAGAGTAGCGCTGGGACCCTGATGAGATTGTGTCCCGTCATCTTGACCTGGAGCTAAGCCTGTGAAGTGGGGCAGCGGCGGCCCGTCAGAACCTAGGCCGACGAGCCCTAAACGCGCCTGCATCCTGACACCAGTGCAGGCCCAGCCAGACAGGGGAGACAAGTGAAACTCGAGCCCACATTAAAGCACCTCCATCAGGTAGGAGATCAGGGGAGGCCTCCATGCTCTCAGTGTCTGCGGGGGTCCGGGCCTCTGAGGCCCTATCTCACCTCCATCTGGAAAGAGAATCTGAGGGTAGTCTGATGGTCTGATAAGAGGCCATGCCGACTGACACGGTAACAGCCTCTCACCCCCATTCGCATAAACCGGAGAGGGTGCAAGCGTAGCTGTGGAGCACTCTCATGCGGGTATGAGAGGGAGGGTGGAAAGCTTGGCGTGGGGGGTGTGGGTGCATGATGGCATTCATTTTGCTTTGAAGGTTTGACCCAGGAGCCGTAAATGTACGTACAGGCGCTACGCTTGCAGAGAGAAGTTATAGCGTAACGGTAAAACATCAAGAGGTTCTTTTGTGCTTTCTTTATTTTCTGTGTATCCAAAAAGGACATGATGTCATAATTAATTTGTGTGTTTTAATATGGGAGGAAAGTTTCCATGCAAGAAATACAGCGTATGCTGGAGTCAAGACCTCGTTCCCGAAAGACGGAAAAGAAGGACAGAGAGCCAGGCAAATGGTGACAGGCCAACTGGGAAACATATCTTTGTTCACAAAAAGTGTTTATTTTCAACTACATTCCTTTTCATATTTGTGTTTGCATGTGTGCATAATCCCAAAATACGACTTCGGAAGTGCTATTAATGCTCCACCCTCCTCTTGATGTCTTCTCAAGATGACACCAACTCTACTGACCCATCAGTCCTCTGTCCTGACCCGACTCGTTGCTTCCTCTCTCTCGCTGCCCACAGACTCACAGTTTCTCCATCTGTTTTATTTATTGTCCATAGTTCAGTTCCGTCTCTTAACTGATTTGCCCTTCTACCAAACCAAGCTGGAGACAGAGAGGCATGTCTTCCAGATCTTTGTTTCTACAGTATTAAAACTGATTTAGCAAACTTGACAGAAAACAGACAAAAAACTGCACCTCACATTTAATAAACTCCGGCCTGACTGGTGTAACACGAATAAGAAAAGGCTGATTACTGAGCTTCATCTGGGTTATGGCAATAGAGATTTTTGGATGTGAGCCTAATATGTAAGTAGCACAGGGAGTAAAGTCTGTGTGTGTGTGTGTGTGTGTGTGTGTGCGCGCTTGCACTGGAATGGGCACAGAGACAATGAGGCTGGAGCGCTGGATTTAAAGTGGTTTGGTTTGGTCTGGTTTGGTCATCTCAGATCTATTTTGGATCACTTGAACCAGTTAAGCAAATAAATGTGATCCTTCAGATCTCAATCTGCTCTGAAGGAAAAACACGCTCACCTTTACATAGGTTTGTGCTGGTGTGTGTATCTGCACCTTCATGTGTGTGTTTGCCTATGAATCTATCTGTGTGTGTGTGTAAGACACACTTGTGTCAACACAATCTGATAATAATGTCTATTCAGTAGCTACAAGTATTTGAGGTAGACAGGTTCAGACAGAGATTTACACAGTCAGCTTAGATTTTTGTTTGGTCATCAAACATTAGAGCCCCTGCCCATCCAACGGTAACAATGTGTTCATTTATTCACCCATCCCTCTTGGACGAGGGGTTAACTGATTTTGTTTTGTGGTTTATTATTCTCTCTTAAGTATGTGTGCGCCTCTTTCTTGCGAATCACGGACAGGCTTGGCCTATTTCACTGCGCTGTATTAAATCCAATGAAAAAGTGTGTCTGCAAACAGGATCTGAGACAGAGTGACAAAGTCGAGGCTGATGTCAAGTGGAGTCGGTGTGTTTATGCAAGCACAGCTGCACCGTGGTGCTTAATACTATTTAAGTCCGGTCTCAGGAAGAACCAATCATGTTGTTGGCCAATTCTGTTTGGTGGTCCTGGGGTCAGTATAGCCCCAGGACATGAGACACATAGGATATATGGTGGGGATAAGGAGGGAGTCCTTTACAATGCCCGGTGGTCTGCTAGTGATCTCCATCACAGTCTGACCTGTTTGTTAGTAGGTAAGAGAAAAGGGGTTGAATAAACATCTAGAAAAGATGGCAACAATTATTTTAAAGTTGCTAATGATGAGCATCATTCTCTCGCAAGATAAGACAAACTGTAGGTAAAGAAATACATCCCCATTAGAAAGAGAGTAAGGAAAACATTGATAACTAAATCTTTAAGTTTAAATAATGATGCATTCATGGTTTAGCTAGATTCCTTAAATACAGTACATATAAATATCACATCAAATGGAGAGCAGTGTCTTTGTTAGTCTGTGTTTGAATATAAGTAGACCAGGTTATGGGGTCTAACTGCTAGAAGAAGGGGGATAATCAAAAAAAGTGTTAAGGGGGAATTATGGAGGGGATAACCCACTTTTGCAGCCTCAGGCTTGAGAGATGGTGTGTGTGGTGGGTCAGTGTGTGTGAGATAAGCTGCATTTCCAACCAGAACTTCCACTTTTCAAGGAAGGTTGCTTTAGCTTGTAGTTGTTTTTAAATGCTGACCAAAAGTTTAGGCACATTTTACTAAAAATTAACTGAGGGTCATAGCTCCATAATAAAGTCAAATAAACAAATGAGTCATTTTTGTGTGTGAATAGACAACCACGATAAAACGTTGGTCCATAAATTGGATGCTTTCCTCTGCATGTGTGCAAGTATTAAGCGAACAAAAACACAAACTGGCTGTCGGCGGCATATTGTTTTTAAGTGCTGCCTGAAATAAAATGCTCAGTCTACACACCAGCAGACACATAGAGAAATATTCAGCCAGTTCAGACAGTCCACCCCCAAGGTTCCTGTGCTTTTGGAAAGTACTACCCTTGAAGGAGGGACTCTTCGGACAGTAAAGTTAAGGGTGCAGCTGATGGTCACTTCTGATCTCCTTTCCTTATGAATTTGCCTGGACATTGATGGAAAATGCCACGAGTTCAAGGAAAGATGTGAAGGTGAATGCATACAGAGGAGAATACAACTGCACTTACTCTGGGCTATGTAATTATGCAATGGTGGACGTTACTACCGTGTATCTGCTGTGGTGACACTAAAATGCTCTGAAGATGGACTACTTGAAGCACACCTAGATATAGAAGAACTTTCTTTGTTCATAAAGCTATACATTCCGTGAAGTGTGTGAGTATGCTGCAGACAGAGTTTGTGTCAGTGATAAACAGATGGATCCACGTTATATATGCTCCCCTCTGATTGTGGGTCACATCTCTTGCCCCACAGCGTCCGGGCACTACTGTGTCTCCCTCTTCATCTCCTTTACTGTTCATGCATTAGTTCGTTGTTGTTAACTTGCTGTGGCATACAGTTTGCTGTCTGCTGTAGTTTTAAATGTCCACAAAGTTTTATGATTGTATGGAAATAATTAACTTCATGCACACATTGCATAACATGGAAGGGAATCTACTACTGTACATATAATCATCAATCATCAAGTTTCAACCACTTTGAAGTAAAAACATCTGGATAAAACATCTCCTATTGCTTCCGCTTCCTGATTATGATCTGATTGTGTTTTAGTTGTTGTGGCTGATACAGGCTGTGGATGTGTGGCAGTTATCTCCTTTCCTTTCCTAAAGGATGGTCCAGGGAATTGAATGCTAAAGGAGATACAGAAGGAAGCATTGAAGCCCTTTTCCTCAGCATTTAGAGAATTCGAACAGCTTTTATCATGGCTGCCACTTTCAATATTTCAGAGTAATTTCACACAAGCAAAATAAGACTTAGTGACCACAGCTTAAGTCCCTGGAACTTAGGTAAGACCCTGGTCCCTGTGGTGGAAACACATTGACCTTCTTCCAAAGGTTCCCAGTTTTTGGCTAAAGTTCCTGTAGTTGAAACGCAGCCATAGAGAGAAGGGAAGAGAGGGACTGGGTGAAACAGACTAGAGGGGTCCCAAATAAGACAGACATTAAAAAACACTTAAGATATCTGAGCCAGCTATGATTCCTGAGACTACTCTGAACTATAAAATCCCTCTAGAACACCAAGCCCCAAAACATGTAAAAATATTGTTCACGGTGACTAAAACCACAGACACTCCTTGTGCAGCCATCTTGAACCTTCAACAACCTTTTGGAGCACTCCGTACGACACTGTGGAAAGCCCTGCCAGTGAAACTTTAAGGGAGATACTGCAAATCGTAAATAAGCATCGTAGAAAGTGACAGAGGTTTGGCTCTGTGTGCAGATACAGAGTAAATAATCCTCATTAGTTTTGACAAAGTGACTCATAGTTTTGCGATATTTACTGCAGAAACACACTGTACCTATTAAATAAGCGCCGATAGAGCCATCCACACTGACAGCGCTAAGGCTCGCACTTAACGTTTAGTCTTGCTGTGGGATTAATGCAGCAGGTTATGATGCAAATCCTCCTTATTATGATAGCCGAGGATGATATAGAGCGGAGCTAGGACTGTAACACACGTAAACCTGCCCTCACTCTGTTTGTGAAAGTCCTTGATGTTGAGTATTGATGGGCTGGCTAAGTTAAGGATCGCTTTTCAACTTCGGTTCAGTTGACTCATGACGTGCTATTCCAAACATCTTGTTGACATCAGGACAGAAAAATAGATGCTGATTGTACTAATGAACTGTGAAAAGGTGATTTAGTGAAGCGCGTGCAGACTTCCCGAAACTCTTAAAATTAACAGTATGATATGTTGTGTGTGTGTGTGTGATTGCGTCTGTCTGTGTGTGAACTTGGTCCATTTTGTCTGGGTGGTACTGGGAATAGTATCGGCTTAAGGCTGAAAGAATTCAGGCCTCCCAAGCAAGGTCATGTGCTGATGTTTAGTACGAGCTTTCTCAGGTCACAGACTGTGACTTTCAACCATCACTCACATTACCCCACATCTTTGAGTAGTTCTGTTTAACTGGCATACCCCACATCTCTGCCCCAGTTTGCTGTAATGACAGGTGACAGCCATCTCAGTCCACTTACATAGTTGAAGGATAAGTCAACACGAATAGCTGCTCCATATGAAATGGACATTGCATGGTAGATTGTGTATGAGAGCTTTAAGTAGGGCAAATATTTGTAACATAGATTTATATTGAACTTTAGAAATGTCTTATTTGGAATTCCTGGAGAGCACTTTCCTCCCTCAAGATAATATTTCTGTATTTAAGGTCATATTAATAACATTTTTACGTAGGCAAAAAATATCCTTAAAAACATTATCATGATTGTGAATTCATAATTTCACGACTGTTATCAATAACGGCTTTAAAAACATACTAAAAAACAACTAAAAAAATATAGCTGATGACTTGAAGCAATCGGGCGGTACGCTCACATTACAAACTGAGCTGAGGTGCTGGATAATAAAACATTAAACTATGCCAGAAAAAAGCAGACGCACACTCCATCTTTGCAAAAATCCGATCAAGTTGGTTCAAGTCAGTCTTAAAACAATACTTATATGCCCTATAAACACTGAGGCAGTGAAATAAAATTCAGTTCTCTTAAAAACTGTTTTTGCTTGCTGTATCATGCCTCCTATTAAATGTGAACCTTCACTAATGTGAGTGCAATGGAGGTGATTGGTGAGAAAACCCTCAGCCCTCATTCAGGGCAAAAATATTTTCTAAAGGTCAGCTCAAGCTAATATGAGGTTTCAGCGGTCTGAATTACACAATCAAGTGGGTATGTTCCAAAGTCTTTTCAGTTCAAAATTCCCTCTTTGTGCTTTCCCAGACAGTGCTTGTCTTGCTGAGCTACAGTGGAGGGATAATAACAAAAAAGAGAAGAATTTTCTACTAAAGAGACAGTAACATTGGAAGGTAACCACCTGATCTTTAGCTGAACTTTGAGATATATTTTTTCAGGGAATGAGGAATGTAGATTTTGTCCTCCATCACTTCCGTTGCATTAGGAAAGGATCTATTAAAGGACAAGTCCACCAATTTAACACTGAAGTGTGTTTACATGTCTTGGGGAGTACAACCGCATATGTGAAAAGAGTCATTTAAAGCTTTTCGTGGATGCTTGTAATCTGATAAATTCCCTCTAGTGATGTCACTCAGTGGCTAAGTTGCTTTCTGGGTAATGTAGGCGATATCTTTGGCTCTGTAGTATGGATTTGGATTGTTTGTTTCAAAACGGTCCGCAATGAATCCAACAGTGCTATAGGAGTGTAATGCTATATCAGGAGACTGTATCAAAACCTAGTGCCTACATCACCCACAATGCCACTGGAGACAATTCACATATGCAGTAGTACTCACCAAGACCTGTAAATACACTTGAATGTATAGAATTGGTGGAATTACACTTGAAGAAGAAGGAGAAAATGATTGTTTTTCACACATAATCACACTCACAATAGAATGACACTTCTCTACATTTAACCCATCCCTGAGGAGCAGTAGACAACCATTGTGCCAATGGACCAGCTCCAGCTTAAGGCCAGTGCCTTGGTCCAGGAGGATTAAACTAATATACAACCTAATCTACATGAGCACCTGGGGGAAGCCCACACAAACACAGGGAGAATGTGCAAAATCCACACCGAAAAGGCCCTGCCTCAGCAGGGAATTGAACACTAAACCATCTTGCTGAGAGGCGACAGTGATAACCACAGAGCCACTGTGATAAAAACAGCCAGTATGAAAAGCAAGCAAAATCTGTTTCAATGTTAATATGGGCACCTGACTGTTGCTTTAAGACACAATTGTAAGCCTATCTTTTAGGAATGTGTGTTTTGAGTGAGATGCCTATGTCGGATGACGTTTCTGAGCCAGCTGAGTGGTAAATGTGCCCAGCGGTGGTTAAGCAAACAGGGATTGCTCCCTGAAGTGCCCTGGCCTCACTATACCCACTGCTTAGCTTGGCATCAACTCTGCTGCACACTGTATAGTAAAGCACCACACCGCAGTTTGATTCCCACTCTTTAGGTCAAAGACGAACTCTAACAAGCGTCTCCGTCTGTCTCCCCGGTCCGTTTGACTCCTCTTGTCGTCCCTTTTAGGTCTGCAGAATGGTGCATTTGACATGTTACAGCTCACCACAATAAATTAGCATCAGCCCCTGTAACGGCTAGTGCACATGTGTGCAGTGTTTGTGTTACATAGGTAGTGTTTCTCAGGGATAATTGCATTGTGTCTCTCCCCACCTGGACTCTGACACATGTTCAACAGCTCAGACAGACACGCCCAACCTAACACACTCACATCAGAAGGGCCAGAGCTCCCAGAGAAGGAGGGAGAGGGAGTGAGAGGGTTTGTGCCTCTCTCGTCTCCCCTGTTAGAATCAGAATCAGGCTTATTGCCAACTAGTTTTTTCACATACGAGGAATTTGCCTGGTTGTTATGGCGCATTAAATAGTGGACACGTTTAAATGTTGACAAAAATCAAGTAAAGACACAAATCTAAAAAAAAAAAAAAAAAATTCTAGTAAAATATTACAAAATATACAATTATTTAATATAAAATAATAAATAACATTTAAATGAAAGAGTTGTACAGTTCTGAGCAGGACTGTGCAAAAGTTCATAGTATTGCAGATATATTTGAAATGTGCAAAATAATGCTATGCAAGAAATCTAACTTAAAAGAGACAGTTGGTGGAGCCAGTCCTCAACTCTAACATCCATGAATACGCTCGTCCACTCACACACATTCCTGAATGTTCATAAACTTGGAATGCCATGTGCACCATTATATCAGGTCCAATTTTTCCTCCTAGAAGTATGCACTGTTTCCCACACATATAGTTTCCTTGGGGGGGTTGCCCAGGTATGTTAACAGCCGCCCAAGGATATCTAGCAACCCATTATAGCATTTTATAGAATACTTTTATTTTTGATCTGAATGTGAGAACAATGCCATCCGCTATCAATTAACTATTGAACAGTCAGCCCTCGCTCTTCCCCTCTCGTCTACTGTCAATCACACATGTTCTGCAAAGAGAGAGAAGCTCTCTTGTATTACATCCCTCCTATAAACGCACTGATTGTGATGCAATCTCTCATATTTAATGTAAGCCTACTATGTCATGTTGTACCGACTTATGAGTGCACCTGGTTGTTGTGATGTTGTTCGATGTACCTTGGTTTTGATCGGCTACATATCAGGCTTTCCTTCAGCTCACCTGCTGTTATGACAGTGGAAAAAAATCCTGAACGGGAGGTGTGTTTCTTGGTTGACTTAATAAAACCTACTGCTGACGGAGAAAGCAGATAACGTTGCTGGGAGAGAGAAAAATAAGGGAGAGAGAAACAGAAAGACAAGCCAAGCCACACGAATGTAGACAAACTCTGCAAAGAAAGTTGACTTTTCAATCTCATTCTCAGGTCACCAGATACCCCCTGCTACAGGTACGCTGGCATTCTGTGGGAAACATTGGTACGGATACAAGATAAAGAAAAAATAAGCAAGGCCGCTGTCTTGTTTGATTCCTCAACTACCTCTACACATCTGTTCTCGAGCAAAATCACGGGTAACCTTGGCTTTAACTGCTCACTAAGTGGCTCTTTGACTCCGGCTACAACTGAATGCAACAGCTTCTGCGGTGGATATTACAGAAAATCCCCTCCAATTTAAGATTTTACGTACACTTACAAGCACATTCAATGCACATGTAAGGAAGCAGCAAATGACAAAGACAGAAACAAGACGGGGAGAATAAGAGAGAGGGTGAGGGAGAGAGAGAGAGAGACAAACAAGCAGTGATGTTTAAAAAAAATAATGAGGGTAATAACAGTGGTTAAGGCCTGCTCTTTCATTGAGTAAATCTGGCCGGGGCTATTTCACACTGTAGGAATCTCCTGTCGACCAGATCAAAGGCTCGCCCAGAGACAGAGCTCGCACAGAGCACAGGGAACAGGTGACAGCTCCGACACACGCGGAGGCATTTACACACGCACACGCAAACCCCCTTTACCACCACACACACACACACACACACACACACACACACACACACACACACACACACTGTCTGAAGAAATAAATCCTATGGCAATTGTGAGAA